>CAHIKZ030001913.1:2540000-2562500 GCA_903632075.3 Acanthosepion pharaonis
AAAAAAAAAAGAAAAAAAGAGAGAGAGGAAAAAAAGAAAGAAAAGAGGTCGAGTAATGCAAAAGGCCGGTCATTAGCGAAAACAGGTGTCAGAAAGGTATCTGGGCCGGCGTGTTTGACCGAATTTCGGAGGACAATGGGAATTGTTATTTAGAATGAAAAGTCATTAAAAGAGAGAAAGAAAACAGGCTTGGTAAAAGTGTATGAACATATAGGTGATTGATAAAAATGTCGGTCGGAGCATATGGCCTACTTTTGCGTAGAAGACTCATTATCAATTTGGAGAAATGGGATTTTTTTAGAACAATGGAAACGAAATATTAATCGGGGGAAAGGTGTCTTTTGGGATGAGAAGGTGACCGCTGGAATTGTATACAGATTCTGACCTGTTAAAGATCGGAACTCCCACGATGATGAAGCGAAGACATTTTCAATTCAGATAATTAAGATTTTTGACTATCAGGTCTGGGCAGAAACAAAGAGGTAAAAAAGACAATTGCTCTTGGCTCACAGAGGACGCCAACAAGTCGGAAAGAATTCTTCCTGAAGTCACATCTAATTAGCGGCGGGCTGTTTTGACAGAACCCAGGTGAGAAAGGCCAAAATTGTCGTTTTTCGTGCGTGCGAAATGGACCAAATTGGATTTTGTTTTTTTTAGCAAGCTGATACTTCCCAGAACAAGGACGGGATAAGCCACGCCCGATTGGAGACGTCACATATGTACGGAGACGCCCAACCAGAGTCTCATTAGCCGAAAGCGGTCACGTGATATGCGGGAAAGAGGAGAAAGAACGCTCGATCAAGAACCATTGGTCGAAAACGGTCACCTGACATACGAGAGACCGGGAGAGATGGGTATGCGCCTCCCCACCAGAGGCACTGTGAGGAAGTAGGGGTGAAAATAATAGCGATAATGGGAAATCAGAAATAATGCGACTATTGGAATTGTTGAGAGGGCCCTGACGCCGACAAACCCACCCCGGTTTGTTGCGGCGTCAATAAAAGCAGGACCCCAGTCGACAGAAATCAGTTGCGGCTGAGTTGCGGGGTAGACGGCCAGAGCAGTTGGAACGCGGGCGTCGGGCCCGGTTCATTCGCCCCTTTGCGGCAAGAGAATCCTAAGACAAGAAATCCTTCCAGCCCAAGTCGAAGAAGAAGAAGAAGATTGCTCGAAAGCCGCAGAGAAGTTGCAGTCAAGTCGAAGATAAGAAGAAGAGCTGCAGGCCAGACAAGCAAATGAGTTCAGCCCCGGGCGGCAGCGAGAAGAGATCACCTCGGACGACAGAGAGTTGAGTTCCCTGGACGGCAGCGAGAAGGGTCCACCTCAGACAGGCAGTAAAGTTGCAGGCCAAACAAGCAAATCAGTTCCACCTCAGTCGACAGAAAAGAGTTGCAGGACGGAAGAAGAAGAAGTTGAAATCAAGCCAAGCCCAAGAACAGAAACTCGACCAAACTAGATCGAAGTGAAGAAATACGTCCAACTCAAGCCGAAGAGAAAAATCAGCTGTGAACGACTGGTGGAGATTAGCCCCAGTGTCGAACTAGACCACACTCCGACATACACAATTCTAAGGAGTAGATAACTCGAAATCTTTAAGTTGTATGATAGAAGCTTGGTGCCACAGTCCACAAAAGCGGGTCGGGGAGTAAGAACAATTTTTATGTAACGAACATTAGATATAAAAGGTTGTTACCCTTTTTTATCAGTAAATTTTTGTCTCGTGAGTTTTTTTCTTTTACTTGTGTTTTGCCACCCCCGTCGGACTCAACTTGCATACGGCCCCAATCCCTGTTGGTCCCGTCTGTCTAAGATCTAATCACAACGTGGGTAGACAGACCGGAGATCAGTACAGTTACTCTAGTAACCAGGTGTTGGAAGCGGGTTGGGAAAGGCGAGGCTGGTAATCATCTAACCAAGGGGTTAGAACGGCACACTTGGAACAGCGAAGAGCGACCAGGAGGAGCGACGTCACAGTTGGCGCCGTAACCAAAGGATTCGACCCTGGACCAGGCGTCGCCGTCACACCCTGAAGGAATGCAACATTCCTCGTGAACACTGGTAAGAATGTGCATCTGATTGCAATAATTGGAATGAAGCTGCTCGGAGTAGAAGGTGCCACTTTGAGGAGAAGAGGAGGCACGCAAGGCTTAAAAGAGATGTGCGTAAAGGCGTCCTTGTTGAACTACCTTCCCGCAGTGTACAGATTGTAGTTGAGTGTAATTGTCGATGGCTGGTCTAAGGAGTCATCTGAGTTCGCACCGACGGAGGGTGGCAACTGACTATAAAGCCGTAGACGTCCAGCAATTGAAATGTCTAATTTGTGGTAAGATATGCGGGTCCAGAAGCGGTTTCACGCTACATTTTAAATAGCATGATAATATAACACCCGCTGGTGCACCTCTTCAGTGTTTGGGCTAGGGTATGTAGAGTAATATATATACCGGGTGTAACAACAAAATTGTCCAAATCGTGTAACAGCATAATTGTCCATCCCCCAAAATGTTTAATATGTAAAATAAAAAATAAAATAAACTGATTGAGTTTCTTTCTTCCGGGTTTTCGGAAAATACGTTCAGCCATCTTGATCCATTTGTCGTATGAATCACTTAAATTCCTTTTCATTTTTTTCTGCTAGAAAAAAATCGGTTAAAATCGATTATGTCTTCCCAAATGAGCAATTGTGAGAGGAAAAAAGATCATTCAGGCTTTCAGTAATGGTACCAACATTCATACCCTGACTTCTATCACCAAATTCCATTCACTCTTCCATGAAGAAAACGATGAATAAGTTTAAAAAAGAGGGAACAGTAGAGAGGAAAACTCAATCAGGAGGACACAACAGGAAGAGGGATCGTCATTTCAACTGAGAGCTAAAGAGTTCAATTAGAAAAGATCCAACTCAATGCATATGACAAGTGGCACGTGAGAGACGACAGTCCAAAGAGCAGTGAAAAAAGGAAAATGATATGAAAATACATGAAATCTGTAAGGAAACTTGTTACTCCAAGACAGAATGTTAGAAGGTTATATATATATATATATATATATATATATATATATATATATATTAGTACTGAGGTTCGATGACGATCTCTTCCTTTAATCAATAGTTAAAGGTAGTTCTTAGCAAATGAAACCTGCACGTCTTAGCGAAACTGGTGCTACTGAATCCCAAAGAACTTCACAATATAACAGAAATCACATCACTAGAAAACTTCCAACAACAGCAACAACTAAAATGTATAGCATATTTAACTAGAAGGGGAAATTGTGACATGATCAAGATGTTGACGTTCTATAACACTTTGTATGGAAGGACGTCCACATCAGTATTGGTAAGAGCGATAACAGTTGCTGGATTGAGAAATCTCGCTTCGTCAAAAAATTGCTTTTAGAGAAATATTTTATAAATTTCAACCAAAAGCAGCACTAGCAAATTCGTCAATGAATCCGGAATGTTTCCTTATTAGGAAACGGCTAATGTTAGAATTACCATTATAATTGTATCTTAGTATTTTTATTTATTTCTTTATTTTTTGAAATGCCATATTTTATAAAGAAGTCAGGTTTATTTTTTTTTATTATTTTCGAATTGCAGTGACTTCTTGGGAAAAATAGTCGAGAGGTTTTCTTTTGACTTCTATACAGTTTAAAATTCAAAGTTTTTATTCTCTTAGAGCTGTTGCCAATCAAAGCTAGAGATCCCACTCTACCCTGCTATTTAAACTACAGCTGGAGGTAGTGTTGAGAAGATACGGGCCTCGCTTTTATCCCCATTTGCGTGAAAGTGAAGGCATTTAGACAAAACGCAGCGGAATTTGAATTCGGCACGTCGTTCTATTTTTGGCGTTGATAACCGCTACGCCACCTGTTTGAATAAATACATCCAGCCACTTTAGGAGTATAATGCGATTCATTCCCCAACTGTTTGCATGATGATCGTTACCTGGTGCCAGAACTTTGGCACGGGACTGCGAAAGCGGAATCTGTATCCGCATCTGACGAAGCTGTTTTAGCAAATGTACTAGCCATTGCTCTTCGATAGACGCTTAAATAATTATTAAGTTTTAAGTCAGGCCTAAGATCATAAGAATTGGGTACTTTGCGATAATTCAAAAGAAGCAACTTGATATTTCAAGAAGTACACGAATATGTGTGTAAGAAAATGTCTCTTCTGGATGCGGTTCGTGTGAATTCATTTCTCAATATGTTTCTATGTGTGTCTCTGCGTGTTTTGTAAGGCAAAGAGACTCCTATTCTGAAGTAATGACATGGTTGTAGAATTTTGAAGTTTGAAGATTAAATTTAGATAAGTATGAGGAAAATGTGGAAATATTGATCGCTCTGAGATTAGAATAATTAAGAGATTAAAAGGATCGATGAATAGTCGACCATCGATCTGTCGGTTGTTAAAAAAATAGCGTTTAATGTTGTAACCAATTTAAAAAACCACACCTTATTTATCTATCTTTCGATCGATCGATCTATCAATCTCTGTGTTGGTCTTCTCAGCGTTATCTCAGTTCAAATCTATCATTCATTTTTCCGTTATCTATCTATCTATCTATCTATCTCTATATATATGTATATATATATATCAGAGATTATTCACTATCTATCTATTTGAGTCCATTCACTTTCTATCTATCTATCTGAGTCTATTCACGATCTATCTATCTATCTATCTATCTATCTATCTATCTATCTATCTATCTGAGTTTATTCACTATCTATCTATCTATCTATCACAGTCTATTCACTCTCTATTTATCTATTTATCGATCTATCTCAATCTGTTCATATCTATCTATCTATCTATCTATCTATCTATCTATCTATCTGTTCGTGTTCGGTAAGTTCACCGCCATGAATTCGGAAAAGAATAAAAATGGTGCAATTTTTTAATCGGTTCTCATTTTATTTATCAATATTTGTGAATTTGGGGTTTGAACTAATAATGAATCAAAGCTAAACTGATATCATAATTAAACAGTTTCTTTAGCAATAAGGATGATATATTTGCCATTACATCAATTTTCCAAACCGGAAATTTCTTATGACTCGAGATAAAATATTCACCCACATACATATATGTGTGGGTATGTGTGTGTGCGCGAGCGCGGGTGTGTGTGCAAAAAAAGGACAATATGAATGAAGACAAAAAAGGAAAATTTTTCTTTGCCAACTTTATCAAGGTATAAAGTCTGTTTTAGTTTTCTCTTAATCCATATGTATATTCACATACGTAGATATATATATATATATATATATATATATATATATATATATATATATATATATATATACACACACACACACATATATATGTATATATATATATATATATATATATATATATGTATATATATATATATATATATATATATATATATATATATATATATATATACACACACACACATACAGACATAATATATATATATGTATATATATATATATATATATATATATATTATGTATATATATATATATATATATATATATATATTATGTGTATATATATATATATATATATATATATATATATATACCGTGTGTAACAGCAAAATTGTCCAATTATTAGATTAATTTTGAACCATTGTATCTTAGAAATGTTCAAAGATATCTTACTGGAATTCTTCGAGGTGCTTTAGAACATTATTGGGCCCTACTTTGAGTAATAAGAACGTATAATTATTCTCCAGAATAATCGTGATGAAATCGAACATAAAGTAAAATGATATTTCCACAATTAATTAATCATAGCTAAGGTTCGAGACTCATGAAGGATTGATATATATATATATATATATATATATATATATATATATATTTTATTCCAGGATCATTTTTCCAACTTATTCAAGATGATCTTCAACCTTTCTAACCTTCTAACTTTCTCTCTTGGAGTAACAAGATGCCTCACAGGTTTCCTATACGATTTCATTTTCAAGTCTTTTTCCGCTGCTCTTTGGACTGTCATAGCCGAAACTCATCTCTCACATGCCAAACGTCTTATGAATTGAGTTGGATCTTTTACAATTGATCTCTTTGGCCCTAAGTTGATCCCTCTTCCTGTTGTGTCTTCCAGATCCAGTTTCCTGATGATATCCTTAATGAAGGTTTGAATGATGCTTTTCCTCTCATCATTGCTCACTTGGGAAGACATAGTGATGCTGACACAGAACAATTTTAGCTTGCTCTCTTCCTGGCGGGATAACTCAATCTTACCTGAAAACCTAGAAAAAAGGAACCCAATTAATTTAGTGGATTTTTTTTTATATTAATCAAATTTTCGTATGAATAATTATTCCATGCTGTCACTCGAGTTGGACAATTTTGCTGTTACATCATACATATATATGGGGAATTCAGAGCAGCAGGGAACCATCCACCTCTTATCTCAAATAAAAAAATTAAAGAGACTGTTTGACCAACACAAGGAATGTTAAAAGATTCGAACAAATGAAAACTACAGACAAAAGTTCATTTTCTCCATCAAGACATTCATTTCTGTAGTTCACTTCTATTAACAAGCAGAAATATTTCTTCTCCTGATGATGGCCATTTTGGCCGAAACTAGTTGAGGAATCTAAATGAAATAATAATAATAAAAACGAAAGAATATTAATCTACAACCCAGTGTGTCTGAAGATTTTATTTTTTTAATATTTTTTATTATTTTTTTAATATTTTTGTATTATTTTTTATTGTTCAATATATATATATATATATAGATACACCTAGTGAAACGAGTATAGTTATATATATATATATATATAAGACTGAAACACTAATATTCCATGGGTGTAATTTATTACATTGCAATTGTAATCACAATCCAATTCATCAGACCTACAAATTCAAAACGAAATTGGAAAATATAACTCCGGATATAAAAAACATTTTAGTGAGAGTGTATGTGTGGGAGGGAATATTTTCCAATTTCTTTTTTGAATTTGTCGGTCTGATGAATTGATTGTGATTCCAATTCCAATGTAATAAATTATAACCATGGAATATTAGTGTTTATATTTTTATTCTGTCCTGGACATTGTGATTTACCTGGATTCAATCCTCTTGAAATATATATATATATATATATATATATATATATATATATATATATATATATATATATATATATATATATAAATTTCCATTGAATACGACAGACAAGGTGATTTTATTTAGTTTTTATACAATTTCTCATGTGATCTAATGATTTTTTTCATTTCAGATGATAAATTATATAAAACCTGTCCAAATGTTCTTTTTATACGAGCGCTTTCGGCTATACATTTAGCCATTTTCAAGGATTAAATATTTTAACTTTTAAATAAGAAATAGTTTGTTGTATATATGTTTAATAAAATGTTTTCATTTTTCAAAACACGGTCAAAATATTGTGTCCATGTTCAAAGGTGTTTTTTATTAATAAGGCTTCCATTATATTTAGTCATTTTTGCATGTAGATGATGCTATTATATTAGTGTTGTCAACAAGTATGTTACGAATAGTGTCAGGTAGGTCTCCATGAATATTTAAATGAGTTCTAATTGGGCTATGGTCAGAAAGGTGTAGAGTGAGTCTGCGTGTCAAACATGGAGTGTGATCCATATAATCATTTACGAATTTTAATTGATCAGGATTATAATTACGTAATGCGCATTTAAATTCGTAAATAAATTCAATGCAATATATATATATATATATATATATATATATATATATATATATATATATATATATATATATATATATATATTGACCAGAAATATTTATACACATATTAACAAAAGCAAGAGAACTACTCACAGGCACTCACAACACAAGTTAGGAAGTATGTGTTAATGTGTGTACATATATATGTGTGTATGTATGTGTGTGTGTATTTATACTGATTCCATGTAACTTGGAAAGTATGTTTATGTAAGTATGTATGTGTGTATGTATGTGTATGTGTGTGTAGAGATGTGTTCACTGATTCCTCGTAGTGAGACGGTGTGTATGTATGGAGAGGGGATATACACATATATACACGCATGCTGACAAAAGCACACGAAAATGGAAATAGATCTAAGAACACACTGGGGTCATTCAAAGATAAACATGCCGATAACTACTCCATCATTTCTCGAACCAATCTTAATTGTTTTATAACGCTTCACAGAGAACTCTTCACTGCCAGTTCAAGAAAGACGTTTGAATGACTAACACAAAAAAGAGATTGTCTCATATCGAGAATATTTAACATCGAAAAACAGAAAGAAAAAAAATTAATTATTTTTAATAATATGTGGAAATCTCCACCCTTTGCCTGATGACGGTCGCGAGACCGGAAACACGTGTAGCAAAAAATTATGGAAAATAAAACATAATATTTTTTTTGAAATCTACATTACAACCAAAAAACGTTTGTATTTCTCTCTTCTTAATATATATATATATATATATATATATATATATATATATATATATATATATCTGTGAGTTGAATGTTCATGGGAATGGCATATATATATATATGTGCATGTATGTATATATATATATATATATATATATATATATATATATATATACTTAGTTTAAACAAACTTAGGTAATCCGTATGGGTAGATCCGAGGAGGATGATATCCAGAGAACTCAATATGAAATTCAGAGCAGATATGTTTGAATAAAAGACAGACCACGTTAAGATTCCATGGAGCTATTTCACCATAACCCTTTAACAGGGTTCTGGATCTATATATATATATATAGATCCAGAACCCTGTTAAAGGGGTTATGGTGAAATAGCTTATTACATGGAATCTTAACGTGGTCTGTCTTTTATATATATATATATATATATATATATATATATATATATATATATATATATATAGATAGATAGATAGATAGATAGATAGATAGATAGATATGTCAGCTATTTACATTTGCGGAAACATTCACAAAATTATGTTACGAACATGATATCCGATAATGCATTTCGCCTCCATGGTTACATTACATGGATAACGAATAATGATTTGTGTATGTCTGCATTTGTATGTGCTTAACATAATTCAATCTTTTATTATTTTTCACAAGATGACGCTGCTTGAGACTAAAAAGAGAAAGAAAATGAGTGACTTTTTAAAAAAATCGTTTAACATTTTATATCCTCCCACTTAAGTGTCCGAGTTTTGTGATGGAAAATCCTTCAGATGAGTAGATAATAGATGAAAGAATTGTTTTTATCCGTGCGTTCTCTATGCTTACAGCGGGTAATAAATTTGGGTATGTAAATCGCCATAGATTTATAAGTTATTGACATTTGTAGAAACATTCATGAAAGTATGTTATGAAAATGATATCCGATAACTTATAACTCTGTCGGGATTCCATACCTAAATTCATTACACACACACACACACACACAAACACACACACACACACATATATATATATATATATATATATATATATATATATATATAATTATATATATTATATATATATGTGTGTGTGTTTTTTGCATGCTTATATATATATATATATATATATATATATATATATATATGTATATATATATTTATATATATATATATATGTATATATATATATATATATATATATATATATATATATATATATATATATATATTGACACTAACATTATCAATATATATATATATATATATATATGAGTTGACTGATTAAATAGGTAAATGTCTGATCCTTACCCCCTCCTCCTCAATATTCAGTATTGTAATAAAAATAAAAATAAATTTTCAAACTCTCCCTTCCTCTCTAAACTCGACCATGTCTCTCACACTATTCCTCACCACCCTCTATGTCAACTTATATAAACTTAATACTGCCGTCAAAAGTGTAAATTTAAAATTCATTTTTCGTTTCCCCTTTGAAAGTGAAGTCTGAAGATCCAGAGAAAAATAAAATTTTCTGGTGATAAAAATTATAACTAATAGACCCTTAAAGTGGTCTGTTTTTCTTGAAAATTTATATATATATATATATATATATATATATATATATATATATATATATATATATATATATACACTGTCTGAAGTTACTGAGAAAGTTCAATAATTCAAATTTGTTTTGAAAAAATTTAAAGAAATAATTTAGATGTCAAAACAATGTCTGAGTTAAAATTTTAAGTAGTATCAATATTTTTTTTATCATAAATTGATCAACATCTATAATAAAACAAATAATAAAAACATATAAGTCTTTAAATTATTTACATTTAAATATTGGGATCCTTTATCACAATAATAGCCAATATATTAACCATTGATTTTGTTAATTTGTTTTACTTCAGTAGATTAAATTTCTGACATGTTAGTTTGAATTACTTCCCCTAGGCCTGCTTTGCTGTTATATTATTTGCCATTTTTATATAATTTCATCTTCACCATAGATTTTCGATCGGATTCAGATCAGCACTTGCTAGTGGCCAATCTATTATCTTCTTTCCTGTAAATCTCTTAGGCTAAAAGAATTCACGGGTCAGCTTAGATACACGAGGAGTATTGTCGTACATAAATACACACTTCACTTTGAAAATGCAAAGTTGGTACTTGTACTATGCAAAGAAAGTCTTGTTCATGAAATCACAATAGTTAGCATTGTTCAGTTTACTGCTTCATTGACTTTGAATGGTCCAGTAATGGTTTGGTCCACAATTCCAGCTCATATCATAACCCTACCGCCACCCTGATATCTTCTTTTAGCCACAGGCACGTCTAAATTGGATAAAATCCATTCTTTGGCCCATCCATCACGTCCATCAAATGTTACGTGAGATTCGTTGTGTTTTCATGGATTTCTTTGCCCCATTTTGATGCTTTAAAATATTTGCTTCAGTGGGGGGAGATTGCCTAGGAATTTTTTTTTTTTTTACAGATCCCAATTCACAAAATACTCTACACCTTTTGTACTTCTTGACTCCCCCAGTCCCAGATTTTTCAAAGATCCGAGTGCTAGTCAAAAGATGGTCAAAGATCTGTGCTGGTTGTTTCGTTATAATTCTCTTTAGTCTACATTCATCTTGAGGAAGCAAGTTCTTAAAGTCTTTTCCTTTGCTTCAGGTTCTCAACTTACTTATATTTTCTACAACCTTCTTTATCTCGAATGTGGCCATTCCCTCACTTAAAAAACTTTGTTATTTTCTGTTTTTCAGCAGTTATTTGATCCTTCCCTTTACTCATGTTTCAACATATATGATGGACGAAAAGAAAAAAATAGTTTTTATTACATTTCAAATGTCTTAAGCTAATATTAATTTAATCTGCACACTAACTTCCGTCAGTTCATTTTTGTAAATTCCAAATAACTCAAAAGCTAAGCATTAAAAAATTGAGAGAAAATTTATGTAAATATTTTATAAGGATGGAAATGGGTAGATTTAAATTTGCCAAATATTGATTCAGAACTTTTTAAGTTATTGAGGTTTATTTGATTTGCATAATAACTTCAAACAGGCTATATATATATATATATATATATATATATATATATATAGATAGATAGATAGATAGATAGATAGATAAGAATGAATGTTTTTGATTATACACTTTATAAGAAGAGGCGAGACAATTTTACCCTCAACTTCCGTAATTGCCAGTAACTGTAAAAAAATATCGTGTGTTATGAATCTGTAAGGCTCGAACTGGGGGGTGTCACCAACCGCTGATGGTGACTGTGGGTGGGTAGGTAGCGGAGAGCAACTCAAGCCGAGAGTCTAGTAATGAGTTAAATAAATTAAATGCACATCTCTCCACCAACAGAAGCGCATTGCGGATGAATTCCGAAGGACAGCATTTAGACACCGGATGTCGGTGACAGCAAAACTATAAACAATTATGTCGACATTTTGGTCATAGCTCGACGGGGAATTATCCGATTTGAATGTCTGGGTGAAGGAGAACGGCTGATGCAAGGGAGGGAAAAGAAGTAATGAAGGAAGGAAAGAGGAATAAGGAAGGAAAGTATGACGACAGCAGGGAGGGGGGTAATAACGCGTCCAAAGAGAGAAAAAAAAATGAAGGATGACGATAAAAAAGAAAAAGAAGGTAAGAAAGAAAGAAGAAAAGAATGACGATAAAAAAAGAAAAAGAAGATAAGATAAAATGGAAGAAAATGATTAGAAAATGAAAAATATTGAATGAAGACTGAGTGACGGAAATTGTAGAAGAAAAAAATGAAAATGGTGGCACGCAAAAGGAAAAGAGAAGGAGAAAATTATGAATTCATTTTCTACGGTTTATCAACCCTTTGCAGGTTATTTATAGCCAGAAAATATATTTATTTTTAGAATTTTGTTTTTGGTGAAGGCTGGGGATTAATGATAGAAATCTTACTATTTAACCCATAGTAAGGGGAGAAGGGGTGGATTTATAGCTTTCCTAAGGTTATTCACACGTAAATAAATATAAAGAACCCAAGTGGAATTGAAACACTGCTATCAGATTAAAAACTTCGAGCCATTATCAATTACACCACTTTCATATTCAAGCTTACCAAGTATTCCCAAGCGATCACCAATCTAGGTACTGACCAGGCTCGACGTTGCTTAACTTCGGCGATCGTACAGGAACCGGTGTTTCAAAGTGATGTAGCCGTAAGACACGAGCAGAAGAAAACGGAAGAAAGACAAAGAAAAAAGGCTAAATGAAAGAAAGGAAATGAAGGAAAATTGGAGAAAAGAATGGAAAAAAAAGAAGAGGAAATAGAAAATGTTAATAGAAGGAAAAAATGAAGGAAAAAGAAGAAAAAAAAGAAAAAGAAGAAAAAGCAGGAAAAAGAAGAAGAGAAAGAAGGAAAAAGAAGAAGAGAAAGAAAGAAAAAGAAGAAGAGAAAGAAGGAAAAAGAAGAAGAGAAAGAAGGAAAGATAAAAATGAAGAAATGAGGAGAGAAAATGGTAGAAAAACAGGAAGTTGAAAAATGTGACAAAAGTGAAAAGAAAGGAATAAAGAAAGGAAGCAGGAAAAAATGTCAGACGGAAAGGATGAAAAGAAAAAGAAAACATTGGGAAAAGAAAAAAAAAAAGAAAAAGAAAAGGTAAAAAGTTAAAAAAAAAAAAAGGAAGGAGAGGAGACAATGGAAGAACGAAAGAAAAAAAGAGGAGAATATGTAAAAAGAAAAAAAGGGGAAAAACAATGAATGAAAGACAAAAAAACAACTGAGAAGGAAAGAAAGATAAAAAAAAAGAAAAAAAGAAACATGGAGAACGACATGAATGAATGAAACTCATAAAAGTACGTAAAGAAAACTGAATGAAAAAAGTGTGAACAGAGACAAAGGAAATAAAAATACGGAAATCCAATAGGGAAGCAAAAAAATGAAACGGTGAATGAAGAAGAACGAACAAAGATGAAGACAGAAAGAATATAGGAAGCGCTAAAATGAACATCAGTAACTACAAACGAAAAAGAGAAAATGCAATTGATAGAAACTGTAAGCAAATTGACAACTAATCTCACAGTCTGTTGTTAAATGAGGCAAAGGATGGTTTGTTCATTTTAACGCCTCTAAAACTGAAATTGCTCTCTGAGGGAACCGTTTCTGCCTTCCATCAGCATGGTTGATGCTAACCCCCAGAAGAAGTATCTCGTTGTGACTTCTTGTGTTAACATTCTCGGCTCACATGAAGTGGAAAGATTATATTGAATCCATTGCTAGGTCAGCTGCTAAAAAAAAGATGCTTCACTGTGTCGGGCTAGACAATTTTTTCTCTCCTGAATCTATTTTACATATCTATAAGTCTATCATTCGGCCATGCTTTGAATATTGCTGCCACATATGGCCCAGTGCTCCTATTATTTATTTAGAGCTCCATGATAAAATTCAAAAGAGAATCAGCAATATTATTGGTCCAGATCTGGTGCCTCACTTTCCCACCGACATAAAATTGCCTCTCTGTGTCTTTTCTATTAATGCTTTTATGTTAACAATTCAAATGAGTTCTTCATTATGGTACTTAGACTTTATGAATTTAAGCGCAGTACTAGATTGGCAATAAGGTCTCATTAATTTACCGTTGAACTTGGCTACATGTAATTGTAACTTCTATACTAAGTGTTTCTTTTCTTGAGCTTCTTCACAAAATCGGTCGTTGGTTTCTCAGCATCCTTCTGTACAAACAAATTTCTGTTACTTCAAGTCTCGTTTTATTTGTGATGTCCAACATTTACTGCTATATAGAAAGATTCATATTACACGGCAGGAAATTCTGCTTTTATTTGTTTCTAACTAAAGTTTCTTGTTTCTTAATACTTAGCTTTCGGAAGGCATTTTCCTTTTGTTAAAGTTTCCTCAGATTTCAATGTCGCACTTTCCGTTCTCTGTGAAAACACTTTTAGTTTTTTCGCGAATTTGGTATCTCCGATTTGAACTTTGTTCCTTTTCTTGACAATCATTCATTCCATCTTCTTGTAGTTGATGTTTAGTCCTTTCTTCTCGCTTTCCTTCACTACTTTCTGTAGAAATTCTTGTAGTTTTTTTTTCTGCGTCTGCTATCGGCACCATCTCATTTTCATATCCTATGTTTTTTCTAAAGATTTTGGCCGCCAATAATGAAACATTGTAATACTTCTAAAATCGCCTTCTTGTATAAAGGTTGAATAAGTCCGGTGAGACGACTCATCCTTGCCTTACACTCCTTTCTATTTTTGTATATTTACTGAATTCATTTTTTATCTGCATGCAGGCGGTGTACTCCCAATATAGGTTCTGGATTATTCTAATATCTTTCTCTAATATGATATGGTTCAGATAAAGTTTTAACGCTAAAACCATTCAATGGGTTTAAAATAAGCAATATATAAGTATTTTAAACTTTAGATTAACAATGAGATCAATCAAATTTTCAGATTTATTTACAAGTAGGGTTGATGTGGCAGTAAAGTGTAATAATAATCTTAACCCTATCCCTTTCGGTGTAATGGTAAGGAGTTAAAGGTGGTGTCT
Organism: Acanthosepion pharaonis; assembly: GCA_903632075.3. Lineage (NCBI taxonomy): Eukaryota > Metazoa > Mollusca > Cephalopoda > Sepiida > Sepiidae > Acanthosepion > Acanthosepion pharaonis. The sequence goes on from CAHIKZ030001913.1 coordinate 2,554,983, forward strand.
GGAATTGTTCCATATGGAAGCACTTAGGTATTTGCTAAATGTAGCTTAGTCGAGTAAGCGGCGAGTGTGGAGCCCTCTGCGTCGAATAAAAACCACTATTGTTGTCACGGTCCGCTAAGACAAGATGCTAGACATGGCTCTAAAGGGAAGAATTATTTTGTCTTATCGGTCTTGGGGGTTTTTATCTATAACACTCAACACAGGAATCTTATAAAATGTATGCCTAAGTCATAATATCATGGTTAGGCGTTATGTTCTTGAATTGATTCAGATGTTACTGACGCCATCAATGTTTAGGGAAATACAAGATTTAAAGTTCTTAGGAGAAGTAAACAAATGGAACTAGTACAATAAAAACAGACATATTACTATTTAAATAGAATGGTTCACTCACAAAAATGAGGAAGATTTTTTTTTTTTTAATCGAACATTATTAACTATAGATTTAGAAGGCGGATCCTGTTCATTTGAGTGATTGGACTATTTTAAACTGTCACGTTTGAAAATGTTTTCGTCATTGATATCTGCGTACGACACACACACACACACACACACACACACATACACACACACACACACACACACACATATATATATATATATATATATATATATATATATAAGACAATTAGAAAATAGCTACAGATGACTGCACTCTGACCCATAATTATTTCTATTCAGTAGCTTAGAATAATTTTGAACATAACTGTTATCGCCTACCCAACGAACGCTAGCATACCATAATATACCTTATATCCCTATTGCACCGTTGACCAGCATATATATATATATATATATATATATATATATATATATACAGGTAAAATGAGAACAAATGCAGTATAATTCCACTGCCTGTAACATTTAATTTAAAAGTGAGCCTAATGCAGAGTAAAGCTAAATATTATTTATTTTAGGTTATTAAACAAGAACATGTTAAAAATCACTACACAATGGCAATTATGTTTGAACACTACAGATTTGTCTCCCCTCGGGGGAGGTGGTAAATTACTGGTGAGGGAACGAATAACTTAATTTCAAATGCAGAATACTTCCTATTTTTTCGGAAAAAATAAAATTAAAAATAGTCTTGTGGGCTTTACTGTGATTAACTAATCGAATGTGACCTACGCTAAATTCAAACACAAAATTTTTTTTAATATAGATCATAACACGAAGTTGTCAGCATATAAATCCTTGACAATTTAATTGTGGGTCGATACAAATGGTTACATTATTTCGTAATATGTATAGAAGTCTGGCGAAGTAAAAGCGAAAGCGGTAAGGATGCAATATAACATAATGCTAACTAGTTATATGCTCGGTCAGCTTCTTACATAAAATTTTGTAGTTGATAAATAAAAGTGTCCTTTAAGAAACTGGTAAATAACCGTTTGAAAAGGAAACAGATCATAAATACAGAACTACTTTGGCAAATTAATATGCAACAGTTAAGTAATGAGCATACATATAAAATATTAATAATGGTATCTAAACATTAATATAGAGATATATTAAATCAAAATGAATCTTACAAACAGAATAGTAAGCCATATAAGGTGTGCCGCAGTTCATCTACTGGTTATCATCATAAGAAAGTGTTATCCAATTCAAAATTTAAACATATTTTAAGATGAAAAGTAGATAATGCCTACAATTTACAGTTAATTCACTTCTTTGGTTTAATAAGTTTTTATCAGAAAATCTGATCATTTCTAATTTTTCATGTAAGCATAGAAAGCAGAATTCATTTAAACATCTACATGTTCTAGCTGTTTTTAAAATTTTCCATTTTACCTTAGGAGATCACAGCTTTTAAATTCCAAAAATATTTAGAAAGATATTTACTATTTTTATAAGTACTATTAGTGAAGGATAAGATATCTTGATACCTCCTTGTCTTAAAAGAATTCTTAGTACTGCCAATATAAAATCTTTCAGCAGTCAGATTCTCTATCGTAGTAATAGTTCTTACATGAACAAGAGAGTTGCTTAAACATTGATATCGTAATGAGTATTCATTAAAATTCCTGCAATTTTATTGGTTATTATGAAGAGTATTTATCTTGGAATGTGCATCATTATTAAAAATTTTAAATTGTTTTAAATTTTTATTATTGTGTTTCTTTATAATCTTTTCAAGATTATTGGTACAGCTATAACTTAGTTTTAGTGTGTTTCTGTTCAATATTTTATTAAGAGGGGTTAATTTAGCGAAATGTTTATCATTTAAATCGACGAACTTCTGACCTAACTTTGTAGTGACCAACTGATTAAATGGGGGAGGGATAAATAATTTTCCAATTGCTATTTCTTTTCCGTAGATCAATATTATCATATTTTTTTATACTTGTAAACACTGTTTTTAAAGCAGCGTTATAAACACTGCTGTTATCAAACACATCTTTTTCAGATGAGATGTTTCTAATCCTACATTCTATAGATGTGGCTATATGTTTGATTGCAGATAAAGGATGGTTACAGTTGGAGTTAATATGTATTAGGTAAGCATATTTTTTCATATACATCATTAACAAAATCTAACGTAAATTATTTTCTATTTTAAGAAGTGTGGCATTCTTTAGATCGAAGTGTTTTATTAACCTTATTTCTATGTATGACTAATAAATTTGATAAATTGTTATGTATAAAATACATACGTTCTTTGGGTGTTTTCATTTCAATACCAACAAGAGAAGATTTCCCAGGAAAAGAAAGTCCCACTTTATTTTTAATTTTTTTTTTATTTCCTTAAAAGGTCTACTAATATATAACACATTTGATTAGTTTTATTATCAATATTATTATCTTTGTATTTTTTTAATTCTCAAATTATTTATTTCACCGGTCTATTATATCCACATATATTATATTATATTGGCATCAATCTCTCTCTCTCTCTCTCTCTCTATATATATATATATATATATATATATATATATATATATATATATATATATATATATATATAGTTCTTTTTTAATTTGGATCGTAATTACGATTCTAATGTAATAAATTATAACCATGGAATATTAGTGTTTAAGCTTATTTATATTATATTCTTACTCTGTCCTGGACATTGAGTTCTATCTGGATTCTACCCTCTTGGGAATTTATGTATATAAAAATATAAATATTGACCACTAATATTATCTATCTATCTATCTATCTATCTATACATATATATATATATATATATATATATATATATATATATATATATATATATATATAGAGAGAGAGAGAGAGTTAAACTGAAGTATATTTATGCGTCTTTTAAAATTTTGTAAAACTATCGACATTTTACTTCTGTTCATAAGTACTTGCTGCAAAATAAAATCCTTACATTTGTCCAGCGGAGGGCGAAACGCGTTAGCTAAAGCATTTTTTTTTCCAAGAGAATCAGCTAAGTTTTTTTTTTTTATTCACGCGCGCACACACACACACACACACACGTGTGTGTGTGTGTGTGTGTGTGTGTGTGTGTGTGTGTGTGTGTGTGACACAATGAATAAAAAAGTGAATTACTGGTCGCATGTAAGCATAAAAATAAATATCTTTTTAAAAACGTTGAACGAGATTGATTTCAGTAATTGCCACCCCCTCGGGCATAAGCTATAAATTTTCTATATTATTTATATTTTATTGAAGTTAGAACTCTTGCTTTTTTGTTTTTGTCTGTTCTCATTCACTTTCAATTAGGGAATTTTAGGCCCTCTTTTACTTAGAAACTGTTAGTTTATAAATGACAAATCTTTGATTTTTCAAAGTACATAATACTGAAGTTTATCTCAGATGATGAACTATTAATGCTGAAAAATATTTTCCTTCATGAGTATAGCCTCTGTATCATAATAAACGATTTTTTTCTCTCGACATTGAAACGACAATTAAAAGGAAATTATATTTATTTATTTCAAAATTGACAAACTCGACTTTTAAGTGAATATAGTATACTTCATATTTCTTGGAAACCATTTCCATGTGATAGGCAACACCCACTTCCTTGGTTTCCCCTCACCTCAAAAAAATAAACGTTTCCCGGTTCGTATTTCTTCGTTTTTTTCCGCGTGTTTTCAATTAGCTTTCCTGACTCATTTTCTTCCCGTGATGCTCTGAGCTGACGCCATCTTGCGAGTATTGTTTTGATGTCTACTTTTTATGTTAGTTGGTTTGATTTCTACGGCTTTTTTTTTATTTATTTTGTTCTTTTTTTCTTGCACATAATGCTCCTGGACGTGGTTGTTTGAGGATGTTGTTATGTATACGAATGGTGTGTGTCTATAAATGAGGCTTTAACGCGTACTTATACTGTAAGAGTGAATATCATTTAATGTTTCAAAGTATTTAGACGCCTGTCGTCAAAATGATGACTAGCATACTTAACACGTGCAGCATTCCTACTGCGGTGAGTTCGAACCTTATCGAGGGCACTGTTAATATATCTTTATCCCAGACTAAATATTTAAAACCATCCACCGAACATAGTGATTTACAAACTGGTATGACCGGTCATCCCTCACCAATTATAAAATTTCTGTAGTCTTAATTAATTTTAGTAAATATCTGAGAGCTTCAGTTCAATGGATATGATTAATGAGAAAGTGATTTTAATCATTTCACCCCAAGAAAGGCAATAAAGCCACTATGACGCAAGAGGTTACTGAGAATGAATAGAACTGAGAAAACGTTACTGAGAAAAATGAAAATAGAAAAGCAGCATTTAAGTAGACAGATGATAACCATTGACGGTATATTTTTAAAGATTATAGTTGAAGTCGAAATAGGGTTTCGTAGGCGAGAAGTGCGAGAGAAAAGGTATTAGTATAGAACTTAAGGTTGCAACTAGCAGTTTGCATAATAAAATTATGAGACCTAACTGACAGTCTAGCCCTGCGCTTAAATTTATGAAATCGAGACATCAAAGTGGAAAGGTCATCAGAAAATTGACGTGAAAATATTTATAGAAAAGACACAAGAAGTTACGATATGTCAGTGACAAAATGATTGAAGCCAAGATACCAGGTAGCGATCGATAAAATTGCAGATTCTTTGTGAATTTGGTCAAGAATCGAAGACAATCGAGAAAAAAAATTATCGTTTTTGTATTTGTTTGTTTAGCGGCATATCAACATCCTTATGGGTCATTTAATGCCGACATTTAATTCTGTTGGAAACTTTGAAGTAATAAAAATATGTTATTCTGCTTTCACAGTTGAATACATGGTTGATGATACTCAGCTTTTTTATATATATATGTATGTGGACATAATTACTAGAAGCGTTGTTATGTGTGTTTTATGTTGTAGTTTTGTGAAAGTTATATTTTGGTATACACCATCATTTCTTTAAGAAATTGTAGGATATTATATGGACTAATGTCATTAAACAGTCCTTTCATCTTGGTTATTTAGTTGCTTGATTTTGTTTAGCGGTATATCAACACCTCTATGGGTTATTTAATGCGGAAATCTAAATATTTTGAACGCAATTCTATGTTTTTGTAAATACGGGCGACCATGCACACATTATCAGAAAATAAGAGCGATAACTATAGTAAATTTAAAGTCAACATTTCTAAAATCCAGTAAAGTATTACATTACAGAGAACTTAAAAATTATATAAATTTTCTTCATTTACTCTTTACAGATAAAGTCTCCGTAGAACAATATTAGATCTGTCATGTGGCTGTGAATACGTTGAATACGTTAAAATAGTTATTGTCGGGTTAGAAAAACAGTTACTGTCGAGTTAAAAAATATATTTCTACAATATTTCAAATTTAAAGTAAATAATATTTGTTTCAAATCACATTAATTATACTTGAAATCAGCTAATCTTACTCAAATAATATTTCAGAAAAGAATATTTTAATTTTGTAAATTTTTTTAATAAAGATAATTACATTACAATGAAAGTCGTTTCACAAAGGCGAATTATCTATTTTAGTAAAAGAAACTATTACCAGACAATTTAAATTAATTTTTTGAAATACAGTAATATATTTTACTCATTGAAAATATTAAATTTAAACTATTAGCTTGAAATTAAAATTAAAGTAAAAGTTCAAAAGTTTTTTGCATTTTTTCAAATTCATTTTAAAACTTGGATATCGAGTTTTTGTGGAAGTCAAAAGTAAAATTGATATTAATCATTACATTTAATCATTTTAAACTTTCTTTGTGGATTAATTAAGAAGGTTTCTCTTTTATATCAATGATATTCTTTTAAATGTGGCTTTTAACAGACACACTTTATACTGCATGAATTTACAAATGGTAAGGCTATCAATAAGAAATAATTGTTCTGTCTATGCAAATTAATTTTTAAGTGTCCGGATAATGACAACAATCCTTAGGAAAGTTTTGTCTATGCAAAATAATCTTTAAGTGTCCGGATAATGCCAACAATGCTTAGAAAAGTTTTGTCAATGCAAATTAATATTTAAGTGTCCGGATAATGGCGACGATGCTTAGGGAATATTTGTCTATGCAAATAAATGTTTAAGTGTGCGGATAATGCCAACGATAGCTAGGAAATTTTGTCTATGTAAATTAAACTTTAAGTGTCCGCATAATGCTGACAATACTTAGGGAAATTTTGTCTATGCAAATTAATTTTTAAGTGTACGAATAATGCCAACGATGCTTATGAAAATTTTGTCTATACAAATAAATGTTTAAGTGTCCGGATAATGCCAACGATAGCTAGGGAAGTTCTGTCTATGCAAATTAAACTTTAAGTACCCGGATAATTCAGACGATGCTTAGTGAAGTTTTGTCTATGCAAATTAATTTTTAAGTGTCTGGATAATGCCAACGATTGGTAGGGAAGTTCTCTCTATTCAAATTAAACTTTAAGTACCCGGATAATTCAAACGATACTTAGTGAAGTTTTGTCTATGCAATTAATTTTTAAGTGTCTGGATAATGCCAACGATGTTTAGGGAATTTTTGCCTATGCAAATTAATCTTCATCTGCCCGGATAATGCCAACGATAGCTAGGGTATTTCTTTCTATGCATATTAAATTTGTGGAAGTTCTGTGAACTTTTTCTTGGTAGAATCATCACCAATCTTGAAAAAATTGTTCTTTATAATCTAATTTAACGAAAATAACGAATTTATCTCACAAATCAGGGCAAAATCCGCAAAAATTATGTTTTGTTTTGTTTTTTTGTTTGTTTGTTTTTTTTGTAGGTGAAGGATTGAAGTGTGTTTTCTATCATGAAGTGCTAAAGGAAGAACGAAGCAGTTAAAAAAGTTCTCTTTTTTATTGATGCTGAGAGAAACATTGCCCAGAAAATGTGGGAAAAGGCACACTTTATTAATCGTAAAGCGCGTTACTCTCATGCAATATTACAGTACAACACATTGTTCAATCAGCGAGAAAAAGATTATGGCACTAAATATTGAAGTTTAGATTAATCCTCTTAATCTCCTGTTAATTCCCCTCTCCAATTTCTCCACTGCCTTAACCGGGTATTGAACTGACACTCTTTGGGTCCTGTCACTGGA
>CAHIKZ030001913.1:2565000-2617500 GCA_903632075.3 Acanthosepion pharaonis
TACATCCAAGCACTTTCGGCTATACCTTCAGCCATTATCAAGGATGATTCGATTTTTCAGCTTAATTGAGTGTATGCATTATTTGTATGTTTTAGTGTATTGTAGAGATGTTTTTAATTTCCGAATACGGTTAGCACATTGTGGCCTTGTTCTTAGTTAATATTGTTAAGAGCTAGCTTATATGTACATACACATATACATATATATATATATATATATATATATATATATATATATACGTTTATGTGTGTGTGTATGTATGTACATGCATGTATGTGTGTGTGTGGATGTGTTGGTCTAGCCATAAATTCTTTAAGTATCATATATATTATAACGATAAAATATGAAAAAAATAATGAAATTGCTCAACGCTAAACGAAGTGTTCTAAGATCATATTAAAAGAGAATATTTCAGTGACTTTCAGTAAGTTTTTTGCCAGTATTTATATATATATATATATATATATATATATATATGTGTGTGTGTGTGTGTGTGTGTGTGTGTGTGTGTGTGTGTGTGTGTGTGTGTCGGGTGTTGTTTGATGTTACGTTCACAACCATTTATCACTCAGCTGAGAGAAAAATAAGATCTCCGTAATCTTTTTTTACCTATTTCTCATTTTTGTGATGTGATACAAATTCCGCTAACCCATCGCCCCTCCCCATCCCTTCCCCCCGACACACACACACCATATGCCGTGTCTTTCCTATCCTTCTATCACTTTCCCTTGAAGTCATTCACTCATCTTAGACCCACTTGTTAAAAAATCACCTTTCGGAAAGGGTTTTATTGATGTACTTTTCCAGTATTTTATGACAATCTAACGACAATTAAATTTTCTTTAGCAAAAGATACTTATTTCAGCATTTGTTGTATTATCTAACCATCAAGCGAAAAATGTGCTTGCTTTCTTCTGTCACCACTGGCAATATATACAGCAGCCTTTGATTGCTCTTGTGCGGGTAACTAATTCTAGACAGTGGGGAAAAATTCTGATTATGTTCTTTTTTCGTGATGGGTGATGACAGATCAATCAGGGGGACTATTAATCAGGGGGACTATACGTCGATTAACTTTCGCCAAGCTGAAATGGTCAATTAATGAAAACAAATCAGTCATTCTAGTTTCTGAAACGTCATGAACCACAAAAGATTTATTTTTTATTTAAGTAAACATTTTAATAAACAAATATTTAAGCCTAAATGTCTCTGTTTTCATAAATATTCGTCCTCCGACAGGATTCGAAACAGTATCAAAGCGTATCCAAATTTAAACAAATGATGACACATTATGAAATGGAATGTCCGAAAAATTTTTTATGTTTATACATAGAAGAGTAAATTCGTCCATAGAAGAATTTAATTTAATTCGTCAATCAGCCTGTACAATTCCTTTAAGTTTTCTTCAGTACACATCCGGGAGAAGAAATGAATACTGTTTTAAAATAAACTCAATTCAAACACACACACACACACACACACACACACACACACACACACACACACACACACACATGTGTGTGTGTATATATATATATATATATATATATATATATATATATATATATAATTATTTATTATATAAAATTAAAACATAAATATATATATAAAATCATATATATATATATATATATATATATAATTATTTTTAAAACATAAATATGTTATAAAAATCACTACATATATATATATATATATATATAGTTTGGGGACATAGTGCACCAGGTCTCTGTATTCGGCCCTTCAAAAAGTGTGGATGGTCCTGCACGAAACCTTCACCACTATAATCAAATCTCATGTGCCGGTGTCGGGCTGTCGGTTTCCTAGGAACTCATCTGCTTGATCCTCATACGTCAAATTCGACGGGAGAGTCGAATATATATATATATATATATATATGGTTAAGTGTCTCAGGTTTTAATGAAAACTTATCTTAATAATGAAATATCAGAGATAGAGCGTGTTTAAATATAAAAGTGAACATAGATGTCAACACTTAGAGGCGACAGGCTGTTTCATGCTAGATGCAATCCTCAGGCCTGACGATTGCATCTAGAATGAAAACAGACTGTCGCCTCTAAGTGTTGACTGCAATGTTTATTTTTATATATATATATATATATATATATATATATATATATATATATATATATATATATATATATATATACGTGCGTTTTGTGTGGGGTGTGTAAGTGTGTGTTCCCTGTATGTGTGTGTGTTTGTACAGAGACAGTGGGAGAAAAAAATATGTCGGTCGGTATAAGTTTTAAAAAGTAGGTATTTGTCTGCATGTGTCATGTACCCTATTGATGTCATTAAAGGCCTGGATGAATAAAAAATGCTGTCAAAAAAGATGGCACGTCTATTGAATTTTTTTTTCCTAGAATCACTCTTGTGAGAAAATAACCAAAATCGTTCCAGATGTTTCAGACCACCGGGTTGGAATTTGAAGATTTTCAAGACACATCAACGAACGTCTGTCTGTGGAGACATTTTCGTGCCAGAGAGTCGACGGCCCCCAAAGTCAATGTCCGTTTTTTTGTTTCTTCTCTTGCGCCAGGCAATATTTAACTTCGTAAAAACTCTGTATACTAAACCTGCCACTTGGACAAAATAGTTGCGTATTTCCTGTAGGCCCCCAGTGGTTGGTTTTCGAGTCTAAATAAAATTACAGGAAACGGAATGCTCAGCTTTTAAGCATCTACATGTTTGTGGGGACATGATTACTAGAGGCGGTGATATGCGTGTTTTATGCTTATTTTTGTGGAAGTTATATTTTGGAATAGCGTGTTTGAATTTTGCAGTTGTGTTGTCATATCCTGCTATGACAACATAAAATGACTATCACTGAAATTAAGTAGTGCAGGAGAGGAGCCTTGAAAAACAATGCAGTAGAAAGGAAAGTAGTGAATAATGCAGAGTGTTTGTTTAATGTTTAATGACATATCAATTCTTTATGACTCATTAAATCTCGAAAAATTTAATTTTCATGGAAGTTTTGAACTAAGGAAAACATGTTATTTTGCTTTCCAAATTGAATACATGGTAGATGATACTCAACATTTGTGCATCTAAATCTTTGTGTGGACATAATTAATAGAAGTGATGATATGTGTGTTTAATGTCCTAGTTTTGTGGAAGTTATATTTTCGAATGCAGCTTGATTTCTTTAAGAAATTTGACGATATTATACGGATTAATGTCAGGAAAGAGATCTTTGTTGCCTGGTTGAATTAGAACAATGTACCACCCATAAATAAAGGGTCCGGTTCGAAATTCTAACGTATATCACCTGAAGAAGGCCGAGGCGTACAACGATTGAAACGTCGTGAATACGACAATAAAGATGAGGACAACAGTTCGAACAATGTAAATACTGTAAATAGTTACAATACGTCATCTCAGAAATATAGGCTATGAATATGACAATAAAGATGAGGACAACAGTCCGAACAATGTAAATAGTGTAAATAGTTATAATACCTCATCTCAGAAATATAGACAGATATTGTAAGAAGACTGTATCTATGGTTGTTAGTACAAGTATCAACCGAAGATGTGAACAACCAATTCTAGAAATTTACCTAAACAGGAAGTGTTTTAACAAAAAACGGAAAATGTGACACCAAAATCCGAAGGGATATTGGAATAGGGAAAGATGCCTTTCATAAGCGACGCAAGCGATTAAGAAACGGGAAAATTTCCTTAGAAACAAAGAAAAGAGTATTGAACTACTATGTACATAATATCGATACTCGTATATGGCAGGGAATATAGGATAATTTCCTCAAAGATGAAGAGTAGACTGCCAGTCTAGTACTGCACTTAAATTCAAAAAGTCTAGCTACCATAGTGAAGAGCTCATCTGAACAATTACCATGAAAGGATTTATAGAAAAAAACACAGGGAACCAACCCTTCGGTGGTGGGAAAGTGACTGAAGCCGAGATGTCAGATTAGAACCAATAATATTGCTGATTCTTTTTTCTGTTTACTATGTGCTTACATTCTCTGACTAAAGAAGATAGTTATATAAACTTGGCAGTCTTACAGGATTCATTATTTTTTCCCGTTTTTGCCGCTCTTAACCAACATTTCTGTTTTATTGATTCTGTTTCGTACTTCTCTTCTTTTGCTTGTCTTTCTTTTGACTGATTTATTTCTTCCGCATCTTCTTTCTTCTCTTTAATTCCCAACCGCCATGTTTCTTCCCGCATCATAAAATGATGTTCTCTGTCCAGAACTCTACTTATTTTCAATTTTCTTTTTCCATTCGTTTTCCCATTCTTGTTTTTTTTTTTTGAACTTGTTTTTCTTATTTTCACTCCCCATAACGAGGAAGCCATTCCCTAATAACGCCACAAAGACAACAACAACAACAATAATAATAATAACAACTGATTTTAATTCTGTCCAATGAACACCCGGAGGTTCAAGCGATGCACATCAACTTTCATCTGATACCATTTTATTATTTCCTAATAAATCTGTCCTGAAACCAAAGCACGGTGTATGAATTTTACGAGAAACCGTTAGGTTTTTTTCTTTAATCACGTTGATATCAAAAAGTAGATAGCTTTTTTTTTTTCAGTGTCTTTTTCTTTCTCCTTTTTTACTGTGTGTTTTTCTTTTTTTCTCTGTGTTTTTCTTTTTCTTTTTTCTTTTTTATTAGTTTCTGTCTTTAGTCCTCATTTCCTTCACCACGAAAGCTAGATTAATTTTTTAAAATGGCAGAATCAAAGATGGCTGATGACAATATTTTATTTATTCATGTGGTTCTGGTTATGATAGTGTTTTGAAAATAGTCTTATGATTGCATCGTAGGCTTCCTCTTTCGGCATAGTGTCATATTTTGCTTAGTGTTTGAGAAATCTTAGAAGCGTCTTTGGAAATTATTCAACGTTTTATTGCTACTGTAACCGTCAATTGTAGTACTTAGTTTATAAAATATTAATAAAGTGAAGCTAGAGAAATGGTTTCCGGTGAATTTAGAGAAAAGAACATCGTTCAGAGTTTAAATATTTGTCTTTCGTTGTTTGATACAGAGAACAGACATTCTAGAAGAGAAGGTAATCGCAGGTAATGAAATATCCGATGTAATGGGAGAATGCGTAACAAATGTTAATTATGATGGTACCCTTGATAAACTTCGATATCTCACTCAAAACGAAATCTATTAAAAAGAGTTTCCTGCTTTATGGGATTCAACGGCAATTATTTGGTTTGTTTAGTGTGAATCTCTTTCACTCCTCACTACTCCCACACCCCTCTCTCTCTCATATATATATATATATATATATATATATATATATATATATATATATAATAAACAATAAAATCCAAAATCTCCTCACATGGGGAATATCCTATTTCGGCAGACGAAAACACTGGCCGTCTGCTTCATCAACTCTGATCTTATAAGCAGCACTTTACTCCGGGATTTCACCACTCCTCACTTTCTCTCTCTCTCTCTCATATATATATATATATATATATATATATATATATATATATATATATATATATATATATATATGTGTGTGTGTGTGTGTGTGTGTGTAAGGCAGGATGTGTGTGTGTGTAACAAATTCACGGCCGCAATTTTCGACGGATTTGCACCAATATTTACATGCACATGCTCCAAGTTAGCGGGAAGGCCAAGATCGACATTGCATTTCCCAATTCGCAACGATAGTAGAAATAATCGATTTTTTCATGCTTCTACGGAAGTTTTCATGTAGTTTGCGGTTGTTTTGCACTGGCCAGAGTGAAAGCCTATAGCTGGCTGCCACGAATAGGCAGAAAGATTCTATTGGCCAGCGTGAGAGCCAACAGCTGACTGACACGAATGTTAACAAGCATGCAAAAAAAAAAAAAAAAAAAACGATAGCTGCATTCGTCACAAGTGGGAAAAATTTAAATCTGCATGGCACTTTATTCCAATTGGCTCATTCGCTTGCTTAAGCTCAACGTTGATTCTGATTCCGCAGAACTGGGTTGGGTGTGAAAAAGTATCTGTTAACATTCTATTTTCATTCGATTTTTCCAGTTACGAGCACTTTTTTAAAGCTGATCGTTTTGTGTTCATTTTGTTTAGTTCTTTTTTCGTAACAGATTTAATGTTTAGTATAGAGCTTAGAAAAAATTCGCAGTGTGAGATAGGCAAGAAGTAAGGCATGTAGCAACATCAGCACGGCTAAGGGCATTCCTTTAAAGGCAAGGAAGGGCAAAAATATTTTAAGTCAAGTGATAACGATTGCTGTATGAATCGTACGATTTTTGAATCAAGCACGGGCAACGCCGGGCCATGCTGCTAGTATATATATATATATATATATATATATATATATATATATATATATATATGTGTGTGTGTGTGTGTGTGTGTGTGTGTGTGTGTGTGTTTATGCAGCAATTTTTCATTGATGCATGTTTCATTAAATAATATAGACAGGTTTTGTCTATTTATTGTAAGTAAGTTCCTTTCATATTGTCTGTTAAGCTTAATAACATTATCATTGAAGGACGAAAGAAAATCACCATATTGATACATGTTTAAATCAAATCTAAGCTTACATAAGCCATTATCACAGATGACAATTACATTACAATATATTAATATATTTCAATATATCAAACAATACACGGACGAAACAATAACGATAGTCTGTTTTTGTTGCATGAAAAATTTCAAAGCAACTGTGACGTCCCCCCACCCAGGTGTCGCTGCGCCAATCGTGACGTCTGCCTGGCCGCGTCCGGCGCCAGTTGTGACGTCACCCCGTCTGTCTCCGCGCTGTCGCCGTCCTATCCTGTCCCGTGACGACCAATGTGACTTGGTATTGGTCGCGGCACCAAATGTGACGTTCTAACCTTTTGCTGATTCGGATGGTTATCTGGTTAGATTCGGTATCAGCCTTGTCGTTCCCAGCTCGCCTCCAACGTTTGGCTACCGAAGTAACTGTTTTGATTTCTAGTCTAACCTACCCACGTTGTGAATTGATCTTAGGCAGACGAAATCAATCAGTCGCCGGGCCGTAATGCAAGTCGAGTCCGAACAAGGGTGATATCGCACAAGTATATCTAAAAGAAAAGAAAATAATAACTCGAAAAGTTCAAATGTGTTAAAAAAAAGATAACAATATTTTTTATCTGGTTGCTGATTCTTCTTCCCAACCCGCTACATGGATCGTGACACTTTGTGTTTGTTAGGCGAGTTTTAACATTTTAAGTTGTTTGTTCTTTAAGAAACTGGTTTTGGTGTATCTTCAGGCGATATTCGTAAAACTTGTTTTGGTGGTGTGAGTCTAAGTCGTTCTTCAAAAATAAATTGTTCTTGGTTAGAAGTTGAGTTCGGAATTGCGTCGGATCTTTCAGTCAGGTTCCTGCGAGGCGGGCCCAACTCAATTCAACTTAAACTCAACTTCACTTAACTTCACTTAACTTAACTGCTTTTCACTCGCTGCGACTCTGCTTTTATGGACGCCGACCAAAACGGGGGTGGGCTTGTCGGGGTTTGAGGTTCCTTGATAATTCTAAATCCACAATCCCCTTCTTTATTTTCGGTCAGGAAAATTTATTATTTTCCATTTTTGGAAATCTTTCGTCCTCCAACCTTCTTCTGTTCTCATATTGGTATCTCACCATACCCTCAGAGGGTGTCAACGGGTTTCCTCTCTCTCTCACAGTGGCATCTCATACCGATCCCCTCAGAGGGTGTCAACGGGTCTCCCTTCCTACTTCACATGATTACCTTCGCCTAACGCTCACGCCAGCATTCAGCCAATGGGCGCCCAGCAGACTAGCCTCGGTTTAAAAAATCTTCCTTTTTTTTTTGTTCTTTCTTCTTCTCGACAACAAGTCCTTAGACTCGTAGTGTGGTCTCTTAATCTCAATTTTATCTTAATGTCACCTGGAATTCGTTACTCGGGACCTTCGCCAAACAAGTGGGTGGTCATCCGGCGAGATCCACATTCTGGCGTTAATTATTTGTTCTGATAAAATAATTTTCCTATCGTGGCCAGCTTCGACACAAAACAGATGTCTTTTCCAAACGACATCTTCGTAGATAGCTAATGGCTTAGTCTTTTGGTTTTGTAATTCTGCGGTTGGTCCAACAGACATTTTTCTGTGACCCAGAATTCTGTTTCGCAGGCGACTTTACCAACCTGGAATTTATCATTATCGTTGTCACGGCAGACTGCTGTCGTTTATTCGGTGATCTTCATAAATCAAATTAAATTCTGTGTTTTACTTTCTCGACAATGGAAATAGAATCTTACCACTTTTCATTGTCAGAAAAATAACACGCTTAGTGTCCTGCTCGTGATCGCTTCTTATCACCTAAATTTAATTCTCGCCATTTTTTCTTCTTTCTTTCTAGCAAAGACCTAAATAGTGTCACACAACGACTAACTCGTGTATACGAGACGCGGAAGCGAAAATCGCGTCGCAGCTCTTGACGTCACACATGACCACGCGATAGTGAAAACGAATATTCTTAAATATTCTTAAATGCCTATAATTGATTACAGAAGCTATTGGTTTATACCAACGGCTTCCTATACTTAATACTTTTCGCTTTCACTCTTTTTTTTATCACTGGTGATATACGTACAGTGGGGAAATGCTATCACTTTAGAAGCTGAATAAGACACACACGCACAAAATCATTTTTCATATCCTATATCAAAGTTATTATCCACCGTGAAACCCCTAATCGCACAAGCGAAACGTTGTTAGCTCCTTACTACCCTATCATTATTTTTATGGCAAATGCTATAACATGTTCCATTCGTTAATTTCACCAGTTCAGACCTTCACATCGATGATCCGTTATGTCGTATCAAATCATCCCAATTCTCTTCGTGTTCCTTTGATAAGGAGTATATTCCATTGGCACAGTTTTTTTCCGTATTATCGTTGCTTTGTGGAACAGACTCCAGAGAGAAACTTTCCCCAACCACTACAATCATAACCTTTTCAAGTTTAGGGTCAACGAATATCTATCCTACATATCTTCATAATATAAACTTCTTACATCCACCTCCCTTCCAAAAATCTCCCTCCGTAACCCTTGAGTGGCTTTTCGCCCTTGCACACAAAGTCGGCAGACTATAAGGATTATTCGAAAACCTTGCCGCCAGAGCACAACATCATGAAGAGAGAGTAAAAGTTTCTGAGATACAAAACGAGGAAGGAAGGCTTGGAAAATGTGGTACACACAGGACAGATTGAAGGTAAGACAGACAGAGGAAAGCAACGCACAAGTTACCTCGTGAGCTTGAGTTAATGGTTGGCGGAGGTAGGGGTAAGCTAGCAAAAAGATGAAAGCTATTATGAGTTACAAGGGACAAGAAACTGTGGAGAGCCATGATCGTCAACTTCCTGAAAGGACACTGCACATAAAAGAAAAAAAAGAAGCAACTACCTTGGCCGTGATTTGAACTCAGTTCATCGATTATATTTGTAGCCTAATATTTCTCAAATAGTTATATCCTTCTTTTATGCGTTACATCTCTTCTGGACGTTGGAGATCATGACTCTCCACAACTTCCTATCTGGAAAACTAGTGTGTCATCATTTTTCTACTCTTTGGTGTTACATCATGTTAAGCTATGCTTAGTAAATATCAAGATGTTTGAAGGAAAAAAAAATAATTGAAGAATAACATTTCAGAGATCAGTCGGAGAGGAGTATAGTGTGGGAGATGACCAGGGAGGAGTGTGAACTGTACGATAAGCGAACCTAGCTAGTCTTACTGGGAGAGGAAAAAAAAAGGATATTTAATGAATAAAATTTTAGAGATCATTAGGAGATGTTAGAAGCCTATTGTGAAAGTAGACTTTAGAAGGAAACAGAAAACAAGGGATAAACATCTACTCCTGGTCAAAAAACTGAAGCGGACGATAGGCAAATCTATCTACTTTTGTTAGAAGTAGCTAAGCCTAAATAAAAGCCATGATTAAGATGCTGACTTTATGGGCAGGTAAGCAAGTTTCAGGGACACATAATAAGGATGGAGGGCTTGTAAAATTTGATACTCACAGGACAGAGAGACAGAGGAAAGAATCACACAACTTTTCAAATGAGCTTGAGTTAATGATTGGTGGAGCAGGGTATGGGAGAGATGTCAAAAAGACAACCGTTATTAAGAGCTACACACGGACAGGAAATTGTGGAGAGACATGAACATCGACATCCTGAAGGGACATGGCACATAGAAGAAGAAGAAGAAGAAGAAGAAGAAGAAGAAGAAGAAGAAGAAGAAGAAGAAGAAGCGGCGTCAGGGTGGTGCTAAGTTAGTTGAAGGAGAAGACGATAATTTTGGCGGGAAATCTAAGCAAGCCGTCACGATGAAGCGTCATTGGTGGTTGAAATTGTGTCTGCGCTCTTTGTAGTTCTTCGTCTGCAATAAAAGAATGGAGAATATTTAATCTCCCTTCTACAGCTACGGCATATTTTATCCCACCCGTCCCTTATACCCAAATTCTTCTTCTCATTCCCTTCCCCAAATCTATACACGTATTCAACTCCAAAATCAACTTTATTTTCCTTCTTCGTGTGCGTTTCATTAATTATTGGTTCGTTTGTCTTTAATCTGATTCTTCTTTCATCATCAAATACCTCTAACCTATTCCACACACAACTCGATGGGAGAAGATTGGCTTATAACATTCAATACCTCCAACACCAAAAGCTAGTAATGATACGTCGTCACTGATTAGTACCTGAATAATTTACATTAGTAATGAGACTATCTGACTCAATAAGACTATCTGACATTGAAGATCACCGAAGATCTCAAGCCTAAATAGTTTACTACTCACCGCTAAAGATGCCTGGAAAAATGCTCGCTTCCTTGGGCCACTTCACAAAATTCCTGAATTCTCCTACCATACTCATATTAAAAGTAGAATACTGATGATATATATATATATATATATATATATATATATATATATATATATATATATATATCAAAGAGAAATCTGCAGTGTTATTAGTCCTGACCTAGCACCAAAGCTTCAGTCACTTTCGCGCCGTAATTTAGCTTCCCTGTACTCTTTCCATAAATAATTTCATGGTAATTGTTCCGATCTTCTTTCCTCTATGGTACTTATCTTTGTAAATATGGAAACTAGTTCGGACTTCATAGAGACTCTGAGGTATTATGGTGGCTGTAGTTAGAACGGTAAGTAAGAATGTGTTGTTTTTGTGTAAGGAATACTGTGGTATGTTTGGGTCAGTAATTGTGGCTAGATAAGTTTAAGATAAGACAGATTGAAAACCAGCCTTCCTCTACCCCTCCTTTTGGCCTTGTACCACATTTTTATATTTTCAAAATAAATATTACTTTTCTCTACGGTACCCTGACTTTTTGAATTCAAGTGCAGTACTAGATTGGCGGCAAGGTCTCATCATTTTACCATTGAAATGACTAGATGTAACCGTAATTTCTATGGTAACAGTTTCTTCTATCACACTTCTTGCTTGTGGGACTCACTTCCGGCTGCATGCTTTCCAGTTAACTTTGATCTTCAAAACTTTAAATACAATGTCAGTCGTTATTTTTGTTTGGTCTTTTATTGTCATCTCTTCTTAATAGTATATTTTTCTCATATTCTATAACACTCAGTAACAATTGCGTCTTAGTGGCTTTATAGTCTTCCTTGGGGTGAAATGATTAATAAATATATATCTGAGCTGGCGTCGCCTAGTCTTCACTTCCAAGCTTTGGCAAAGTTATAAAGTATTTAAGCGGCCTTGTGGGTGATTAATTATTTTCAACACTTCTATCCTTTTCTCACATTCGAAATGTCGCATGCCTGTAGGCACACAATCGCTATTTCCATGGAAAATGGTCAGACATTTCTTAATTACGCTAGTTCAGAACTTTACAGCTAGGAGCCGCCATTGCACGTACACAGGATCAAATCAACCTCATTTCCTTCATGAGAAGGAAATTCCGCTCAACAAGATTTTTCCCAAGAATACTTTGTCGTACAAACTCCCATGTGGATGCTTCCCTGATCACTACAATGATAACTTCTTTAATTCTAGGACTAACTGTTATCTAGCTTACATGTCCTCATAACTTGAACTTATTTCTTCGTCTCACATCAATATAACAACCTCACTCGGTAAATTTCTATCTTAAGTGGCTTTTTGGATGAAGTTTTTGGTAAAAAAAGAAAAATTATGTCCCGCATTTTTTTATTGTATGGATATAATCGAATGTGAGCGAGGTGATAAAAACTGAAATCCGTTTGTTTGTTGGTTACTGTAGTTTAATCAGTAAAGAGCTGACCTTGTAAAACTGGTTCCCAATCATACGGGGTTTGATATCGTCGGACGTTAATTCTTTTGCTTTTTTTATTTATGCTGTTCACACGAGAAGAGCGTTGCAGCAAAAAAATTCCAAATAAGGACACTGCATCATTAGGACAATTCATAGAGCTTTGTTTTTCCTTTCGTCTCTCTCATACATCTTCTCCCAAACTGTCTTTCTCTCATTCTCTCTCTCTCTCTCTCTCTCTCTCTTTCCTTTTACTCTCATTTTCTCTCTTTCACACACTCTCTCTTGTTTTCGTTTTTCTCTCTCTCTTTCCCATCTCTCACATATCTATCTCTTTCCCCTGACTCACTCTCTCTTTTCTCTCTCTCTGTTTCACTTTTTCACATGCGTCTCCCTATCTCTTTTCTCTCCCACAATTTCCTCTCTCTCTTTCTCTTTACCTTCTCTTTCCTCTCTCTCTCTCTTTTCTCTCTCGCTCACTCCATCTCTCTTTCTCTCTATCTTTTCTCTACCTCCCTCATACACACTTTCCTTTCTCTTTCTCTCCCTTTCTTCTTCTTTCTCTCTTTCTCTCTCTCTCTCTCTCTCTCTCTCTCTCTCTCTCTATTCTCACGTTATCTTTCTGAATCTCTAAACTTTGGGAAGCTAAGAGGAATATATTTTAATAATTCATCTTAATTTTAGAGCAAATCGTTCATGGAAAGAGTTCGGTGAAAGGAAATTCTTCCGCTGCAGACAACACAAAAATAACGCGAATCAATAAATTTCATTTCGTAGATTTTCTCGCCTCTGCGCGTTGAGAAGAATTTTTCCAATATTCGGTTATAAAATTATTTTACGTGTAAGGAAATTATGGCTAAACGATCTAGCATAGCCGTTACATCTCTCTCTCTCTCTCTCTCTCTCTCTCTCTCTCTATGTACATATATATATATATATATATATATATATATATATATATATAATTTTTAAAAAATCAGACCACAGTCCTTTAAAAGGTCTGTGGTGAAATAATTATTACATGGAACCTTAAAGTGGTCTGTTTTTATTTAAATTATTTGCTCTGGATTTACATTGAGCTCTCTGGATTTTATCCTCCTTGGGTTTACCCATACGGATTACCTAGTTTTTTCATAAACTATATATATATATATATATATATATATATATATATATATATATATATATATATATATGAAATGGACAAAGTCCGACAATTATTTAAAGACATTTTTTTATGTTTATAATTTCTTTTTTGTATAGATACAAACATTTAAGTAAATGCCCTGCTTATAATAAACAGTATTAACAACATTTACTAGCCTGAATGTCTGAGAAATTTTCATAGAAAATATGCGTCCTCCGACAGGAATCGAACCTGTATCCTACATGGAACCTTCATATAGCCTGACATCGAGCAGAGAGAAAATCATGGAGAATTGTAATTTAAAAGCAGTAAAATCGACCTTGCTAACCGAAACGTTCCTCTGTGGCGAAATCGGTAAAAGCACATTAGGCTATATTACACGAATTCTAACCACTTAATAAAATATAACTTATACGGACAAATAGATAAAAATGTTCTAATAGAACAGAGAAACAAACAATTTCGAAAGAAAGGACATTTTATATATATATATATATATATATATATATATATATATATATATATATATGTATATATATGTATCAGTTTTTTCATCTATCTATCTTAGACTGATTATATTGTTCATATCTATTTCTCTTGATTTCGTTAGTATTTCAATGATGAATAAAGAATTTATAAGATGCCTTCTTTATCAATGTACTTAACCTTTTTAAAAATATATCACGTCTTAACAATAATATATTGAATGTATCTGTCTATATCTCTGAGATGAGGTATTATGATTACTTACATTATTTACCTTATTCGCAATATTATCCTCATCTTTATTGCCATATTCACAACGTTCCACGCACCGGCCTTTATGTCTATGTCTCTCTATATCTCTGTCAATATGTCTGAGATGAGGTATTATGATTGAGGCAAATAACTGAGACGCCTGGAGGAAGTCTGGCACGTGGAACTAGAACAGTAGATGAAATAAAGGGTTCGGTTCGAAATTCCCATCACCTGAAGAAGGCCAGAGCGTACAACAGCCGAAACGTTATAAATATGGCAATGAAGATGAGGATAACAGACCGAATAATGTAAATAATATAAGTAATCATAATACCTCTGAGAGATATAGACGGATATATAGAGAGATATAGACATAAAGGCCGGAGCGTACAACGGCCGAAACATTGTGAATATGGCAATGAAGATGAGGATAACAGTCCGAATAATTTAAATAATGTAAGTAATATTAAATATATCTAATAAAAATGGATATGACACGGCAACAGGAACAGTGTCGTGACAAAAGAATTATATGACGCGTCAAAATCAATGAAACCGGCATAATAATAAATACCTAATTGATAATGGTTTATGAAAAGGAAAATAGCACACGCACATTGGATAATTTATATTTAAACTTTCACTGGAAACCAAGAACATAAATATCACTCAATGAATTTCAGCTACCACATTCTTTCTTTCTTTCTTTTTATGTGTCATGTCCTTTCAGGACGTAGGCGATCATAGCTCTCCACAGACTCCGTTCTGTCATCCACATGCCGCTAGGTATGCCATGCGTTGTTTTTCTTTGTCTCTCTTCGACCCGTGAGTATCAGATACTTCAATCTCTCCTTTCTCATTACGTGTGTCAGTAACTTCAGCTGCCTCTTCCTGATGTTAGGTACAAGCCTCTTCCTTGTTTTCAGCCTCTCTAAGGACCTCATCGTTGCTCACACGCTCAGGTCCATGATATCCATAGCAACTTCCTCCACATCTCCATCGCCTCGAGTCTCTTCTTCATCTTTGAGGGAAGCGTCCAACATTCGCTGCCGTAAAGAAGGACAGATGTCCCGTAACAGCTCAGTACTATTTTCTTTGTTACCAAAGAAATCCTTCTGTCTCGCAATACTCTGTCCAGCTTCTGAAATGCGTCCTTAGTCATACCATAATTCACTGACAAGAAATAAAGAAAAAATAAGGAAAAAACTTTAATAAAGAACTGGTCTTATGTATAAATGAAAAATTGCTGCTCCAATACTCATGAAATATTGAAAAAAATCATATATACATATATATATATACACGCACCTGATGTAACAGCAAAATTGTCCAATTATTAGATTAAACTTTAAACTGTTGTATCTTAGAAATGATTAAAGATATATTACTGGAATCTCCCAAATTTTAATGACACAATTACTCTCTAAGCTTAACAGAAGTATCGTGATAAAATCGATTATAAACGAAAATGACATCATCATTAATTAATCATAGCAAATGATGGGAAACTAATGAAATATTGAAAAAAAATTCATATCAATATATATATATACATTTCATATATATATATATACATATATATATACATTTCATATATATATATATATATATTTCATATATATACATATCTATCTATCTCTCTTTCTCTCTCTCTCTCTATATATATATATATATATATATATATATATATATATATATATATATATATATATATACGTATGTAAAACGATATCATTCTTTTAGATTTTTACTTTGATCTCTGCTTGGTTTCCTTACGTTTGTCGTTGTTCATACCCCACCCCCACCCGCCCACGCCGGTCATGAATGCCATATCGCATTTCTTCGTGACTGGACAACTATTCTAACAATTTATAGCCGGTCGCCTTCCAAATTGCCTTATGAAGATAAATCACCACTTATCTCTCTATAGATATTGAATAAAAGCGAATATTGCTTGTATTGTCTTTCTTTAGCTGAGTACCATTCGTTTTACCGGCATCTGACACGATGTTTGATGGTTGGTGGGTAAGACCTTGGAGAGAGCTACAGAGAGAGAGAGAGAGAGAGAGAGAGATAGCTTCTTGTGGCTCGTCACTCGCAGTTAGTTCAGGGAAATTAGTTTCTCTTGAAAAATGACCAAAATCAAGAGTGGCGGGGGAAACGGAGGAAAAAACCTTCACTGCAACTGGCGTAAAAATGTTTTATTTTACCCTGCAAACCTAACATTAAACATGGAATGTCGCCTAGAGATCCACACGGAAAGTTAAAACGGATAGAAATAGATTATAAAAAGATACATATCCCATTTATCATTTCCTTACATTAGTCATATTACGTCTCACACTCGTTCGTAGGTTGACTGTTGGAACTTAGTGCAATTTGGGCAAATATGAATCATCGTATGACAAACACGAAAAATATGACTATCAAAATAAGTCAAATATTAGTAGATAATACCAAAATACTGTAGAGCACTTACTGAAAAGAAAAACTCCAATTTTAGAAGCCATTACTATACAAAAGAAGCAACCTACATTAAAGAAAATATATTTATATATGTATAAAAAAAATTTAAAAATAAGACGTGGAAATATTTCGTATATGCTTTTCCGGATCGGTCCAGCTCGATTTAACTGTTTCGCCGGACATCACTTTGGAGTCATTCAAAACCATTGGGGGACAAATGGCGATGCCTTCAAACAAAAAAAAAAACACAGTTCCAACAGGGAAATTTAACGGTGGCAGCATCATGCTTTGGGGATATTTTTCTGCAAAAGGTTCTGGCAACATATCAGTAATACATGGTAGAATCAATCCTGCAGCATATCAAAATATTATGGAAGCAATTTAATGACTTGGACTGAAAATCTTGAACTTCCTCCTGATTGGATCTTCCAAAAAGTTGGGGGGTAATGATCCTAAGCCCACTGCAAAATCTAAGAAGAAATGGCTTTCTGAAAATAATGGAAATATCCTGAAATAGCCAAGTCAATCCCCAGAAAATCTGTGAATTGAAAATTCAAATCCAATTTTGATCTCCAACAAACATCCTGGATTTGTAGATTATTGTAGAAATACTTTTATAAAAACTTGGTAAAAATATTTTTATATGTGTTACCCCACAACTTTTTAAATTCATGAAGTTTCGAAATATTATATTTTGTACAGCTTAATTTTTTTTTTATTATTTAAAAACAAAACTCCTTCAATAATTTAAATCATCGATTTCTTTTTATAATCAGGAACCAGAGTTATCGAAAATCTGCTCGTAAAATAAATATGCAATAAAACTAAAACATTATTTAATTAGAAAAAACTTTTAATTGCTTTTATGAATAATTTTATATTATTAACACTATTGACGTGAGAAAAAAATTCTATGAATAATGAATTGTTTCCTTTTTTTAAAATGTATTTATAATAATTTATAAAGCTTTAAATCTTTTAAAATTTTGTCTTAATTTGCAGAGGTTAGGTGATATTGTTATTAAGTAAAACCTATATTTATTAATCATAGATGGAAAAAACTTAGTACAATTCATCGATCCCAATATTTTAAAGAAGAATTTTGAAATTTTTCTAGGTATAAACATACCGATTTTTGTAAATCCGGCCTTATCAGAACACGACATTATCCATACACGACCTTATCAGAAAATAACAACGATAACTATAAGCCAAGTACTTCAAATACATTTTCCTAGATTTTTTAAGGTTACTGGGTAGGTAAAAATGACATAAAAAAGGCGCTCACGTTATATTCTCCAGGTAAGTTTTCTAGATATGTTCACCGCAGAAAAATGTTTGATAAATTTCCGTCTATCAAGCTGTCAACCCGTCATCATCATTAAATAAAAAGCTCTGACCATGTTAAGAAATGTATTTTTGCGTTCTTTTAACCTTAAAGTAAGTAATTTTTTTTCAAATTAGATTAATTAAACGATAAATCATATAATATTCTTCAAATAAAGTTTCGGAAAAGTATATTTTATTTTTTAAAGATTTTTAATAAATAAGATTATATTGATTAAAGATGGCCAAAAATGGAGCTAAAATCAGTTATTTTAGCAGCTTCAAAACGAGAACTCCTTCCAGTCAATTTAAATTAGTTTTGAAATACACCAAACTATTTTGCTTATTGGAAATATTAAATTT
Source organism: Acanthosepion pharaonis (assembly GCA_903632075.3). Lineage (NCBI taxonomy): Eukaryota > Metazoa > Mollusca > Cephalopoda > Sepiida > Sepiidae > Acanthosepion > Acanthosepion pharaonis. The sequence continues at coordinate 2,583,341 of CAHIKZ030001913.1, forward strand.
AATCTAATATCTTGAAATAAAAACTAAAATATAAGCTTCAAGGAATATTTTCATTTTTTTAAAAAATTATTTTAAACATTAGGTATTGCGTTTCTGTGGTTGTACCTATATATATATATATATATATATATACGGAAGTTATCAAATATTTTTCGAGCGTACTCACTTCTCATAATCTGTCTTTAATTCCTACTTAGTCTACTCGAAATTTTTTGGCAACTGTTGGTAAACACACACACTTACATACACACACACTTACACACACACACACACACACACATATATATATATATATATATATATATATATATATATATATATATAATGGTGGTACTCGCTTGGCAAAACCTTGGGTATTTCGGCTTGTAGTAGAACAAACCGGTACCCTCAGAAAAATGACTAAGAACATGAAATTAAGGCGAAAACAATCGTCCAGAGTTCAAGTTCAGAGTCCAAAGAAAAAAAAACAACTCCAAAATGAGTAAAGCAACTACGTAAAGTGCTCAATACACGAAGTAGAGCAAACCTCAAATAAACCTTAAAGAGCCAGGTGAAACTCAGAGTTGTATTACCGATAAGGAAATGTATATCTATTTTGAATATAAATTATAGTTCTGTTAAACATCGGGCAGTATTTTATTAGCACAGCACACAATATGCGATATATATATATATATATATATATATATATATTAATGCCCTCTGTTCTGAAACTGTGACTTCTAAATCTGAAGCTGCATTGTCATAGCGAAAGGCGCCATCCAAATGATAAATAAAGTATTTAAGAAACAGAACAATTTCCTTATCAGTTCAGCACTCTTTCCATTATTAATATCAATTATCCTATATGGCAATGTTTAGTGGATAGTTTCCTCACAAATGAAGTGAAGACATTGAAGCAACAGAGAGATATGGTTCTACCGAAGGATGATGAGAATACTATGAACGGTGTATGGGAATAGCAATGAAGTTTGTAAGGAAAATAGAAACAAAAAAAATTGATACTAATAATACTTAGAAAGAGGCTGTTAAAATTTCTGGGACACGTGAGGAAGGAGGGTTTAGAGAATTTGACACTCACAAGTGATAATGAAGGCAAGAGAGGTAGAAGGAAAGAACTAGTGAAAATCGATGGCAAAAGAGTATTGGGGAGAGATTTTAAGGCAAACATCATTGCACAGAGCTACAAAAGAAGTTGTATAGAGATAGGAAAATGGAAACGAAACGAACAGATTCAAAGACACGTAATAAAGAAAGAAAGCTAGGAGAATTTGACACTCACAGGAATATATTGAACTCAAAAGAGGCAGGGTGAAACAGCGCGTAACTACCTAATGGGGTCTTGTAAGTGGATGTCAAACTTGTGGTTGGGAAGGATAATAAGGGAACAAAAATAGGAGCTACAAAAGAGAGGAAATTGGGGAGAGTCATGATCGCCTACGTCATGAAGGGGCACAATATATAAAAGTTATCAATGTGCCAATACAAAGACTCAGTTCGAAGTATAAGAGGCCCGTCCGTAAAATATCAGTGCTCAACTCTCCAGCACGGGCTTCATAAAAACCTGTTTGTCCCTCACGGATTTTGCTTACATATGGACAGCCTGCGATAGCTGTGATGATATATATTGCTTGATTATATGTTTTAATATAATTTGTTAATACCGACACTGAAAATAGTCACTGACGGAGATCGAGTGAATGCTAACATTGCCAACAATGCGTCTCTTTCAGTCGTAACATGAAGAAAATAAGAATTTAATTAACACCTTGCTTTCATTATTGTAGGGTACAAACAAGTCTAAAAACAATTATAAAATAAAACAAACAAGAACAGATAAATGTGCTGAAGATAGGATTACCTCCCTTGGATATGACGTCACGGGACTAGTGTTAGGTAGCATTAATATAAAAGGCGTACACTTCCAAGCAGCTCTCTTTTCCATCTTTTCTATTCTCAGAACACCATCCGCCGTCGAACAAGTCATTAGGCCACAACAGACAAGCCACCGACACAAACTCTCTCTCTCTCACACACACACACATACGCACACATACACTTACACATACTCACGATGTTTGCAGTCGCTCTCTCATAGACGTGCCGTCACCTCCCTCTGTCTTTTTTACAAATACATTCAATACCTTTTCCGAGACGCTGCTTTTGTTGGTTCCCAAACTTCATGAATTTAAGCGTTCATCTTGGCTGGCATCTCGCTCACATCCTTTCACTGTCGAAATTGTTAAATGAAGCCGTCTCTTCTACTCCAATAGCTTCATGTCTCGCACCTCTCCCTCCCCTTTTCCTGTTTCCCTGATAGCTATAGTCTCCAACTATTCAAATGTAATGTCAATCGACGTCTCCAGATGCCTTGATCTATCCCCTATCCTTCTCTTCATCCTTTCCTCTATCACTCCTATTTGCTCTCGCTCCAACTCTCTGTAACCCCTTGTGCGCTAGTGGCTTCCTGCCTTGCTTGGGGTCAATCGCTTAAAAACAGAAAAAAAGTGTAACTTTTGTGTAAATACATTATTTTTATTCCAAATAAAAAATGTTTTTCATTTACTTCTGAAATTTTTGGTTGCCATTGCTTTTAGCTCAGCTTGAAGTAGTAACCCCAACGAATGGCGACTACCCCGACGTGATAAAAATTCACAGATCAATCTTCTAACAAAAGTAAAACTTCAATAAATTACACAACCAACATTGAAACAGCGACAACCGAAAATCTTTGAACTCATACCTCCACAGTCAAATACCAACCCTTGGAAATATCATGGCCAGAACGTTTCAAGAAAAATTGCTGATTTACTTGCTATAATGATATTGAATCTGGATATTGTTTTATTGGGAACAAACAACAATAAAAATAATAAAATAAATAACGCAGATGGCAGCATGGTTTTCCCTTGACACCGCTATTATTTAATTACCTTCGCTCCTCGGCAATGTTTATTGCTTTAAAAAGTGATGATTAGAATTGTAATAAAGCCTAAACATTTCATGAAGGTGAATTTTATTTTGTTCTTGAGAATTTAGAACAAAAGCGTTAGTTATTACTTATTAGATTGTTTATTTACAAGAATAATTTTATATTTATAACATTCTAAAACTAATATAATTAAAATTAATGCAATGCAATGCAATATTTATCATTTACCAATTTATAAAAAAATAAATATGAAAACAATTATTTATTCATAAATTAATAAACATTTACTAAATTATTAAACCAACTCTAAGGAAATTATTATTTACCATTTTATAAAGTTTGAATCACTTGGCAATTAGCCAATGTTTGCCAATCATTCCAATAAATAATTTAATAAATAGTGTTTATTTTTTTATTTTTTTTTTTGCCAATTCTGAAGAACAAAGGAAATGTATAAATTCATTTTCCTATGATTAGGTTTTATTACAATCTTATCATTGCTTTTTAAAACAATGAACATTACCGAGGAGTGAAGGTAGTTAAAATAATAGCGGTGTCAAAAGAAAAAACGTCCCTTTTCATACCGTTTTTATTATAATTTTGAAACTATCACCTGTATACAACCGCTTTCTCAGATCAAAGGGTGAAAATGCATTTGAGCGAATTAAACCAGTATGTTCCCACGAGGACAACACTTCTTCAATCTGTGTGGACTGGCGCTACAGAATCGTTAAGAAAGAACTCTGCCAAATAACAGAATCATTGTTGGAGAATGTTCAACAGTAGCAACAAACTAAACGATGGAATATATAAGCTTAAAGAAAAGATGGGCAATAAGCAATATTGCATTTTTATTGAATACTAGCTTAAATGTCACCCTATCTAATTCCCACAGAGCGCTATTAATTAGGTCTTTGGCTTGTTCAAGATTTTGAGAGTCCCTAAGTTTTTGCATATTCTCAGCATTGGAAGCTCCACTGGCTGTCGTTTCACCTGGGTTTTCATTTGCACGGAATTTTCTTTTCCTCGCTGCAGCCTTGGCTCTTTTGATTGCAATCTGGTCCTATGTTGGTGGAGATTTCTTTTTGCGAGGCATACTGACGCCGTATGCGACAGGCAACAATAAACTACAGAAGAACTCAAAATTGATTGGTGGATTTAAGTATTGCATTAATATTTAAGCTTACCTTTTAAAAGTCCAATGATAATTCTTCAGCCACCACTTAATTTAAAGCGTAGGTCTTTACTTTCCGTAGAAACAATTATTTTTATTTCATGGGCAACTTCCGCAATTAATTTCGATTATTCCCAAATTTATTTCCAAGTTATAAAAATTGTTATCGTACAAAAATTTCGTCGCAAAAAATCACGTCAAAAATTGCCGAAAGCAATGGCAGTAATGAAAAAATGAAAATCCAAAATTTCAGGATTGCGTGCCCGGATTTGGCCTGGAATGTTTTTAATTTGCTCACGGTGTCGACCCGATTCCAAAATGGTATGATATGTTGGGCTATGGCCTCTAAGAGTAAAGCTGAAAAAGTGTGACACACTGACATTCGCATTTATTTATATAAAAGTATTTGTGATTTTAATCATTAAATTTTATAAGACTTCATTGTAAACAATATTTTTAAGAATATTTCTCTTTTGCTTTTTGCTTTTTAACAGCGAAAAATAGATTCATAGGGTTTCTTACTCTTGAGCATGTAACATACAACTGGCTATGCATAAATATTTCTTTCTGGAAATTTGAAGCGTCTGACCTTGTGATTTGTTTATAGTTCTCGCAAACGCAGGGCGAACTAGATACTGAATCATTTTATATACAAGCTTAAAGAAAAATATATAAAAAAAAAACAATATTTCATTCTTATTAAATAAATATTTGTTATTGTAATCATTGAAATTGTTGTTTTTTTTAAATAGTGGGAGTGTTTTGTATATTAAATAATAAAACATTTAATTTATTGTACTAAGCTAAGCACCCTAGTAAAACCAACTGTAATTTCTACCCCATTACCCGTTTGTACTTCTGCTCAATATTTGATTTAGATCTGTGCATGTATGATTATTTTAGAGGGTGTGACAGACAGGCGGACGAACAAAAGTCAGAATTTTATATATAGATTTCAAACGAGTGGGACGCCGGCTGCTCGCTCAATGAATGCCTAATATTTCCTTATAAGAAAACGATTATTATCACTATTAACATTACCATTTATTCGAAAGGATTTATTTATATTTCGAATACGAAAAAAAGAGTCGATATGGGCTTTGGAAAAAATCCGAACGAGAGGATGGGCAGTCCTCAAAATGGTAACTGAAGCTTGCTTGCGTGTGTGGCTATCTGGGATCAAACCGTCTACAGCACGCCTGATCAGACGATGGTTCCTCCTACAAATATGGAGACAGGTTTAAACCCTACCGGAGAGTACTTTTTCTTTATTTTATCGAATGCGCTGACCGATAGACAGAAACTACCTTGTTTATAAAAGAAAAAGCGTTTACTCAAATATGGGTATCCACAAAATGACGTTCAGTGTCGAAGCAAATATATCTGTAAGTTCTGTAGACGTCCCCGGTAGAGTATTGGACAACAAACTCACCTCACGCGCAGCGGCTGTGGTCTCTGCAGCAAGTAGCTAACACTACGTTCAACAGGTTTTAACGGTTTTCCTTATGCTAGACTAGTTACCAACCAAGGCTAAAGCGGCCAGTCTGTTCTGCTATTAAGACCTTGCTACGTGCGATGAGTGATGTCTCCATACATTTCCAAGGTCATTTGTACGAACTCAACGACCTCTGCTGGAATTTATATTCTTTTTCTTCTTTCTTTCTTTCTTTCTTTCTTTCTTTCTTTCTTTCTTTCTTTCTTTCTTTCGCTATCTCTTTCGCTATCTCTTTCACTATTTTTCTTTATTTTCCTTTCTTTCTTTCTTTCTTTCTTAATCCCCTCCTTTCTTTCGTCCTTTCTTTCTTTACTTCGGTTGTTCTACCGCTATTTCTCTTTATTTTCCTTTCTTCCTTTTATGTTCTTTCTTTCTTTCTTTCTTTCTTTCTCTTTTTCTTTCTTTTTTCCTTCTTTCTTTCGCTTTTCTTTTTTTCTTTCTTTCAGATTTTCTGTCGCTATTTCTCATCTTTATTTCCTTGATTTTCTTTCCTTTTTTTAATTTTTTTCTTTGTTTCTTTCTTTTGCTATTTCGCTTTTTCAATCGCCGTATATATTCTCATTCTTTCTTTCTTTCTTTCTTCCTTTCTTTCTTTTTTCTTTCTTTCTTTCTTTTTTCTTTCTTTCTTTCTTCCGTCATTTACAGTTTTTGTTGAAGGCAATAATTGAGACATTTATCTTCGATATTTTTTTTTATTTATCTTCGATTTTTTTTATCGCCAGGATAAATAATAAAATTGCCGATAAAAAAAAAAAAGTGATTCAAAATTGTATTCAAATAAAGATCACTTTAAAATGGGCCGTTTAGGGAAACATTTATCTGACATATCGATTTCTAAATGTGTTTTCAACCGTTGAAGCTTTGTAATAGAAACAAAAATTGAAATTTTTTTATACATTAACTGAAGCTTTTTATAAACACACTATTGGAGTTATATATAAAATATATATTTAGCCGGCCATTTTGCATTTTTTTTTATATGTACTATTGAATACAACAGTCAACGAAGACACATTAACTGATACTTTTTAGGAACAATGTACTGAGGTAATTTATATAATGTATATTTCGACAGCAATTTTTATTTATACATGTATTATTGAATATGGCAGATAACGGATATTTTTTTAAATGTTTCATGTACTTTGTCTTGTACAAATGAACGGGTGATTAATTTATTTTACAATTTATCAATCATTTGCAATTTTTTTAAAGCCGAAACATTGTGGATTCTAATAATAATTCTTTTTCTTTTCAATTTTTGAGAATAACAATTGTTTTTTTCCAGATACAAGGGTTACTATGGAGATGGATTCATACCTTTAGCAAAGGCATTTGTGCCTAATTGATTGTAGCGAATTTGACTGGGATTCGAAATCGAGTATCCTTGTTGTCTCATTCCAAAGTGTTATCTACTGCACCATCCGCACATCCGGCAAATCAATGGTTTGTTCTTGATTGTATAAATTGTCCATAGTTTTTATCTTCACTTAAAGAGCTATCGACCATTATCAAACCTGGAACGAAATAAATGCTATTTGTCACTAGAAGATGGGATGATAAACTCAAATTGACCTTGCAATCCTCTCTAGATGACCTGAATGAGGCGTGAAAGTGAAAGTCAACATTATATGTGTGTGTGTGTGTCTGTCTGTCTGTCTGTCTGTATGTATGTATGTATGTATGTATGTATGTATATTTATTAATATGTGTGTGTGTGTGTCTGTATGTATGTATATTTATTAATATATATACGTGTGTGTGTCTGTCTGTATGCATGTATGTATATTTATTAATATATATATATATATATATATATATATATATATATGTGTGTGTGTGTGTGTGTGTGTGTGTGTGTGTGTGTGTGTGAATATTATCCCTCTCCGATAGCGCGACTTCAGGTGCTGAGTATAGACTGGCCAGTCTCTATTCAGTACCTGAAGATTGCATTGTGCATGAATCTCCGAGTCTTGCTATCGGTGAGCGATAATATGTATATTTATTGCTATATACTTAATAGCTCTGTTGTATTACATCGAGCACTGTTTTATTAACACCAGCACTATATGTGTGATATATTATAATTATACATCCTGGTATTTTATAGAGAATTGAAGGCTTGAAACAGCTAGCCCTGCCTGGAAACGAACTGAAGGTGAGGAAGCTCACTAATTTTTAGTGTGCCTTCAAGTCGAAACACCGATCATGATGATGATGATGATTTCGCGCCTTTTTCCTAACCGGAAGCAGGACTATCAATGTCTTTTTGTCCTCGGCCAATAGGTGGCGCCAGTCGTGCTCACGCTGTTGACTCATATGCCGAGATTCATTTCTTTTTCTATTTCTAGTTTTTTCGCTTGTTTTAGCCTACTCACTCTCTCTCTCGCTCTCTCTCTCTCTCTCTCTCACTCTCTCATAGTCTTTATCTCTCTCACTTACTCTCTCTCTCTCTCTCTCTCTCTCTCACTCCCTAAATCTCTCTTCTTCTTCTTCTTCTTCTTAAGCTATTTATACGTTTTAAGAACGTCTATATTTTGACATAAATACATTAGTTATTGAAATAAATAAATATATCAGAATGAAACCATTTTAGCAAAGCTTTTCCCCTTGGAATGCTAGACTAGAGATAAATCAAATTTAGCTCATTTTGAAAGAACGGAAAAGTTTAAAAATACTGCAGTTTTTCAGAAGAAAATCAAGGCTGCAATTGTACATTCTGGCAGAAGAACGCAATTGTTTGTTCACACACAGACACACACAGAGACACACAGACACAGAGACACACAGACACGCACACATATGTGAATGTGTGTTAATAGATATTTATCATTTTTTTTCTAAAATGCGAATAGCTTTTCGCAAATGTGTCAGTTGCAGATATAGAAAGAGCTGTAATATGTCTTAGTTCCAAACTTTTGACTTACAGAATTCATAGTCAGGGAAGCGAGAAAGAAAGAAAAGAAAAGAAAATGAATTTTAAACGGCATAAAGTTTTAACAAAGTCAAATCCAATTTAGTTGAACGCAGTAAGTCACGACATCATGTAACGGTAACATATAATGGTAACATATAACTTGAACGTGTAACGGTAACGTGTAATGAGGCGTAATTTTTTCAGACGTAACATTTTGGCATAATTCTTTTAGACGTATTTTTTTTTAATATTGGGTTTTAGCTATTTTTATTTCTTTTGATTCATTCATTTTTTACTGTTTATCATCCCATTGCAAGTTATTTGAATTTAGAAAATATTTTTAGGTTGAAAGAACTTTTTTTTTGTCGGGTAGAAGTACAAGAAGATAGTAACATTCAGAAAACAACTTTGGTCAGTCCAATGCTATGTAACGTGATTATCAGAAAAATACAAAAGATCTTTGGTCGATATAACATCAGGACGGATTGATTCGACACTTCTTCCAAGTATGACCCCACCCCCTGAGGGAGAACATGACTAAGGACTGTGTGTACGTCATCCTGTGCAGCTGTGGTAAGAAATATAGAGAAACAGGCCGCCTCCTTAAGATAAGACTGCAAAAACACGGGGGGTGAGGGAAATAGAAAAATAAAGCATAGCTGGCGACATATGAAGGGAAAAGGAAAATCTCCCCGCCCCGTCGGATGATGTTGAAATAATAGACAGAGAAGATCACTGGAAAATACGTAAACTTAAGGAATCAGCACATATGCTAGGCCACAAAATCTCCTAAGCAGGCCAAGTATGGAAATTAATATAATATGGGAACCAGTTATACGGAGTGTCAGAGAAAATAAATAATAACAACAAAAATTGCAATATGAACTCTGGTAAAAAAGTGTGCTGAGTATTAGGTTTAAATGTCCCCCAAATTCATACACTGGTTTCTTTAAGGACACATGTCCCAGTGGATAAAAGTGTTGGTTGATTGACTAAAAGAAATGTCAGTTCAATACCTGTCTACTGCAGTAGGGAAGAAAAATAGCCGACTAGAATTCGAACCCATCTTCTTGACCTTTCATTCCGAGCCCTTATCCATTACACCACTCGTACATCCAAGCTTACACCCTTTGAGCCTTCATCTTTTGATATGTCTGCTTCACAAATTTAAGTGCGGTACTAGATTGGCAGATAGGTCTCATCATTCTAATTGTGTCTTCAGAGAATTTGTAATTGTAATTATTTTTATTGTTGAACAGGAAAAACAAATAATAGAGCTGTTGTCGCTGATATGCCATTTATATTCAGGTTGTCTTGATCCCGACAGAAAATGTCTTCCTTGTTGAATCCCCGAAAAGAAAAAGAATGTTAAAAGCAATTTTATTGCTAGTGAAACAAATTCACATAAAGTAAGGTGATAATGCCACTAAGATGTTATGGGCTACTGGGAGTGAAAGAGAATGTTCACATCTCGCTATCTGTTCATATCCCGGTATCGGTCGGCGTCGAGTTACCTGTTCGCATCCATTTACCGGTCCGCGTCTCGCTACCTGTTCACATCCATGTACCGGTCCGCGTTTTGTTGCCTGTTCGCATCCATGTACCGGTCCGCGTCCAACTACAGTTTCGCATCCAGGTACTGGTCCGCGTAACGCTATGGGTTCGCATCCCGTTTGAATTTTGATACAGTTCCGTGTTTCGGTTGTTGTTGACCGCTGCTTCAGAAGGGATGGAAAACCCATTGACTCTACAAATTTCGGCAATTTGTGCCTGAATTGCCTTCAAGTCTTCCTCCAATTCATGAACTTTAAACTTCTTTCTTCCACATTATTATTTCTTATTGAGGTGAGGACCTCCTTCTGTTTTCACTTTACGAACTATACTTGAACTCTGCTTGCACCGACTGATTCATTAATATAAGTATCATTTTATTCTGCTAGCGCCTGACCTAGCAATTGATTCGATGATATCTTTGCACTTCATATCAGCAGAAAACGTTATCACGAGAAGACGGAATCTGCCACTCTGATGAAAGACAGAAACGACTCTCTTAGAGAATAGAGAGCAGTTTCGTTTTGGGGGCATTAAAATTAAAAAGCCATTCCTTGCCCCAGTTAACAAGTGAAATTAGTTTTTTTTTTTTTTTTTAGATCTGCTGCCAATTTTACCTTATCAAAGTGACCAGACTTATTAAAACAGGTTTAAATATTTGTGTCATCAATATACACCCAGAAATGCCATACCCTTTTAACTTGTGAAAAAGACCAGTATGCCAAACCTTGTCAAATGGCTTCGAGATATGCAAAGCAACAACTCGAGAGAACAGAAATAAGCCGACAGTCTCTGGCCATCTATATTTTTAGAATAGTAGCAATAAAATGTGGTTATCGTCTACAGAGATATTTACTAATTAGGTGAGTAAATGTATCTACTAAGACGCCTACTATAGAGAGATTGTTAACGATCTAATCTCACCAATCATAACTTGTCTTGTTTTATGCAGCCATATTGAGTTCCTTCGCTCTGTGTAGAGTGCGCATGCGTCAACCAGGCTCGCCTCCATTGTTATCAAGGCGATCGGTTTTTAGCATGACGGCCAATCGACATATCCAGGGCAGATAAATAAAAAAAAAGAAAGAAATAGGGAAAAGTGCAAGTGATAAGAACCCACTTAAGGTGTTTGATAAAAATATAGAAATATCCGGGACGAATACAACACTTAGAAAATTGAAAGACCTTTCACTAGAAACGGTTCAACACATCCTGTTAAGAACGCCCCACGATCACGCACAATATATATAGGGTGTAACAGCAAAATTGTCTAATTGTTAGATTAAGCTCTGAACCGGTGTATCTTAGAAATGATTAAAAATATCTTACTGGAATTCTCCGAGGTTTTTTATAAAACAATTGGAATCTACTCTGAGCAATAAGAATGCATTTACACTATTTACATTATTCGGACTATTGCCCTCATCTTTGTCGCCATATTTATTACAACTTTTCGGCCGTTGTACGCCCCGGCCTTCTTCAGGTGGTTGGAATTTAGAACCCGTTACCAGTTATTTACTAGAACTAGCTAGAACAATCTAGCCCGGGGGACGAAATAAAGGGTTCGTTTCGAAATTCCCATCATCTGAAGAAGGCCGGAGCGTACAACGGCCGAAACGTTGTAATTATGGCAATGAAGATGAGGATAACAGCCCGAATAATGTAAGTAAGATGAGTATAACAGTCCGAATAATGTAAGTAATATTAAATAAATTTCATAAAAATGGATACGACACAACAACAGGAACAGTGGCGTGACAAAAGAATTATATGACGCGTGAAGACAGGATATTTCAAAATCAATGAAACCGGCATAATAAAAAAATACCAAATTGATAATGGTTTAGGAAAAGGGAAAAAGCACACGCACATTGGATAATTTATATTTAAACATTCACTGGAAACCAAGAATATAAATATCACTCAATGAATTTCAGCTACCACAATTCTTTTTTTCTTTCTTTTTATGTGTCATGTTCTTTCCCCTCTCCAAGTTCTCCACTGCCTTAACCGAAGAGGGGAATTAACAGGAGATAACTAATAACTGACATCCATTAAACATGGCACGTGGAAATAGAACAGTCTAACCCAATGAGTGAAATAAAGGGTTCAGTTCGACATTCCAACCACCTGAAGAAGGCCGGTGCGTACAATGGTCGAAACGTTGTAATAAATATGGCGACAAAGACGAGGACAATAGTCCGAATAATGTAAATAGCATACATAATACCTCATCTCAAAAATATAGACAGATTCTGAAGAATGTATTTAGCTCAAAGTTGAAATGATGATCCCTCTTGCTGTTGTGACCCCCTGATCCAGTTCTCCTCTCTACTGTTCCCTCTTTTTTTCAAACTTATTCACCGTTTTATTTATGGTTTTTGAATGAACCTTCAAGATGAAAGCACGTGTATGAATATTGGTGCCATTAGTGAAGGCCTGAATGATTTTTTTCCTCTCACCATTGCTGAGTTTTAACCCGTTCTATTTCTAGCTGAATAAATCAAAGGGTTTTCATTGATTCTTACGAAAAATTGCGTCAACCTGACACGTCTTACCTGAAAACTTGTAAAGAAGAAACTAAATTAATTTCGTGGATTTTAGATATTTAACTTTTTGTGGGATGGACAATTGTCCCATGCTGTTACACGATTTGGACAATTGTCCCATGCTCTTACACGATTTGGACAATTTTGCTGTCAAGTCAGTACCCGAGGAAAAAAAATAGAATCAAGAACATTAAACCAAGGCGAAAACAATCGTCCAGTGCTTAAAGCTCCAAGTCCAAAGAAAAAAAAAACCTAAAACGAGTAAAAAGACAACTACGTAAATTGCTCAATACACGAAGTAGAGCAAAACCTAAGATAATCCTATGAAGCCAGGCAAATCTACCTAGGTTGCACCTAATCGGATCTTGAGGGTACTGCCTGATCCGTTTAGGTGAAACCTAGGTAGGTTTGCCTGGCTCATTAGGATTATCATATATACATACACACACACACGCACACACACGCACGCACACACACACACACACACACACACACACACATATATATATATATATATATTCCTACTGAAAATGAAATGTTTCATGAAAGATCAACGCATTTATCTCTTGAGACTGTGCGAGATAATTCTCTTGAGAAAAAGAGATAGATACAATTTATCAATCGCCAAAAATGAATTAAGAAGAGAGGCGATAAAGGTTGACTGGAAAGGAAGAAGAAGGAAAAGAGTCCCACAAGTAAGAAGTGCGATAGAAGAAACTGTTAGCATAGAACTTACGGTTGCATCGAGATATTTCAGCTGTAAAACGTCATTTTCCCACAGACGCAAGCCTATTGTAACTCTTTCCCTATTCCCATGGGGAGCGTTCTAACAAGCACACTTGTTTACATTCACCAGTTCAAATATTTACAGATAAGAACTGTCATATTATATCCATGGAGGGGGCACCCTTATTTTCTTCGTATGTGTTATGGTAATTTACCCACGCATGCATGGACTCTCCCAGCTATAAATAGGAGCAGGTACTGCCTTTTGCGAAGGAAAGTTTCCAGCAGTCAGCTCTGACTGTCGGATCGAACATTCTTGCTGTAACATTTTGTATTACTGTTTCTTTTAATATATTTGTTTAACTCAGTTCCTCTCTTGTGTCTTTATTTTTGGCCCTAACAAGGCCACAACACTATGTATCTAAGAAGGAAAGTTATGCAGCTTCTTCCCAAGAACAAACTCCCGCGTGGATACTTTTCCAAACGCTAAAATCTTAATCTCTTCAAATCTCGGGTCAATCGATATATATCCTCTATATCTTCACTTCCTACTGCCTCCTCTTGCCCGTCACAATCCGGCAGCAAGGCATCTAATCGGGAAGTGTTGAGGAGCGTAGAACCATCTATTAATTACTGTTGTTCCCAGGTCTACACTGACCCGGTGTGGTAGCACCTGTTAGGTACCCAGCTATGCGCAAATTGCGGTGAAAACATGAAAATAAAAGAATACATTAGGAAAAAAAATACCAGAATTACATTTTCATAGTAAAAAAAATTAAAATTACCAGCAATGCATTTTTGTCAAAAAAAAAAAAAAAATACCGAAGCTCCCCCCCCACAATTAAATTTCGGCATTTAATGACCCATAAGGAGTTGATATGCCGTTAAACAAACAAATCAAACCAAACCAAACCAAACTAAACCCTCCTCTTGCTTCCAAATCAGACACCTCATTTAGTAAACTTCTATATCGAGTGGGTTTTGAATCTTTGAAGAAAGCAATTGAGTAAAAAACAAACAAAAAAATACAACAAAGTTTAATTTTGCCCAATACAGGAGCGCAAACATTAAGGACTCAAACAGGTTCAAACAGTAGAATTAATGGGCGATACCAAGTCAATAACTTTCGCTCCACAGCAGTGTGCATATCTTCATTTTATATTTTACATTAGACGCTGTTGAAAAGGACCCTCCACAACTTCCTATATTTCGTTTCCCGATATAACTTTTATAATTTGCTATCAAATTTGTCCATGTATTGCCGTCCATTTCCTCAAGCGAGTTAAGTAGTTTACCCTCTGGCTTCCCCTGGCTTCAACATCTCCCTTATCTTAAAATATCCCTGTTCTCTTTACACGTTGTGTCCCAGAAATTTCAACTGTTTATTTCTGATTATAAGACTTTTGTTACTTTAAGTATCGTTGATCTTTTATTATCCCCCTATATGTTTTGTTGTGCCATACATTCAGCTGAGTTTCATAAATCTCCTTCTTTAATGTGACGTGCTCATTCAGGACATAGGGGGTCATGTCTATATTTCTGAGATGAGGTATTGTAATTATTTACACTTTTTACATTGTTCAGTCTGTTGTCCTTATATTCGTTGAGGACACATTGCTCAGTGGATAAGGACGTTGGTTGAATCCAGTGAGTTGACATGGAGTTGTGAATTCAATACTTGGCTACAGCAGAGATGAACAAAAAATTAGCTAGTTCAGTTAAAGGGAGATAACTGATACTGAGACATGGTATGTGGAACTAGAACACTCTACTCCGGAGGACGAAATAAATGGTTCAGTTCGAACTTCTAATCACCTGAAGAAGGTCGGGGCGTGCAACGCCCGAAACATCGTGAATATGACAACATGATGAGCACAACAGTCCAAACAAAGTAAATAGTGTAAATGATGAGGAAATATAGCTCTCCACATCTTCCTATCCCACATAGTTCTAAACAATGCTTGTTTCTTATCCTTTTGTCTTTCCTCTGCTATCAATTTACGCACACTTGTTAAGTAGCTGAGCTGCAATTGTCCTGCATTTCCTTTGATTCCACTGTGCCCTGTGAGTGCCAAATTCTGCACACCGTCTTTCCTCATTATGTGTCAGAGAAATTTCAACGATCTCTTTCTCATTGTAAGTATAAGTTTCCTTGTTTCTCACATGTTTCACCCATTGCATTCTCTGCATTCGTTTGTAGAAGCACATTTTTTGTCGCTTCAAGGTTCTTCTCTATCTGTAAGGCAGTTGTTCAGCATTCACAACCTTATAAAAGTTTAAATATTACACAGTAATAATAAGAATCTTTTCTTTGTTTCTAAGGATTTTAGTCTTTCTTGTAATACTTTGACCGACTTACTGATTGTTGTCTTATACAAAGACATGTGGGTTCACAGAAAGAATAGAATAATTTACGGGAGTTAAGGTAGCAGAACTCTGTCAAGCATTCAGCTGCTTATATACTTTCCGGGAATAGAGAACCTAGGAGTGTGTAAATCTATCGTCAAGGGTTATCGATATATCATGGTTTACAAGCTGGCAGGCTGAGTTTCATATATACTAATTTGAGCGTACTTTAACTATTTCCACAGAGATAAGAGACACATACAAGAATACAATGTTATAGAAACAGAGAATTTACTAGATGCAAATGAACAAACTGCTGGATAACTACCTCAGTCTGGGAAACAAATTGAGAAACATATGATCATCATCATAGTTGTAGATGAACTGCTCGGGATACGCGCTACCTTGTAACGATTAACAGCGTAACAACTGGAGAATTAAAGTTGCTAGTTTATCAATATAATTAATAGCAAAAATGAATTATGAATTATGTTTTGTTAATATCTTCTTCAAGTATTCAGAGCTTTGTTCAAAAACTAGTATTACTCTCTGGAATGTGTGTCAAATACAGATTTTCTTTTCAGACACGTCTGACTTAGGCTTAGCTCGTTTCAAAGTTTGGAACTTTTTCAGATCTTATCTAAACACAATGTAAATGGAGGATTCTTAGAATGAGACCGAAATAGTGATCGATATTACTGGCTTACGCCCCCAGGTCGTAATGCGACCTCTGTTGCAGTGATCAAAGATTGTTTACCCTGAGGTTATCACAGAAAGACGCACAGCTGCATTTATAAATGTGTTGATGAAAGCAATAAAACATTTTGTCAGTAATGTTAAATTGGAAACGGTAACAGTTCCCAAATTTAATATCAGAAAGACTAGTTAAGTTAAAGAATCAAGAATAACAAAACAATAAAATAAGAATTTATTCAAAGTTAGGATGTTTGTCTCCGTTGGTAGTTGCATAATTAAAAGAAAAAAAGCTTATAGTTCCAACGAATGGTTTATTTTTATGGAAATATTTCGACTAGCATTTGCCAGTCTTAGCCACTCGTTAATTTGAGTAAAAACAGTGCAAAGAAGCTTGAAATGCTTAAAAATTCAAATCAAATCTCCCTCTCTTTTTACACACACACACACACACACACACATATATATATATATATATATAGAGAGAGAGAGAGAAAGAGAGACAAACAGAGTGAGACAGAGACAGTGAGGAAGAAATTATTAATAAAAGTAAAAGGTTTGTCAGCTGATTAATGTTACCTTCAGCATATCGACTCCAGTGTTTCGTACACGAACATTCCGAGAATAATAATGTCCACTCGTCAGGAGATATCAGCAATTGACTGCTTATAATTCTCGATTTTTCTTTTTTATATGCACTTTTCATTGGTGCAAGTTGACTTTTTTGATGGTGTATGTGTGCGTGTGTGCGTTTCGCCTGAGTGTGTGCGTTCGCCTAAGTGCGCCCATGCGCCCGTCTGCGCGGGTGTGCGTACGTGTAGAATGTCGTGATTGATTTTTCTCCTGGCTTTTTTTTTTTCGACCGTTACACCCACTCATTAAACTTTTCTCACTTTTTCCACTTTTCCTCATTTGTTACCAATTGATTTCCGGTTTTCTTAACATATGCCGGTGTTTGTAATTTTTGATTCTTCTAGCATTTTTCTCACTTAGGAAAATTGGATTTCATTTTTTTACAGAAATAATTAATTTTAATGTGTAAATAATAAGGTGTATATATATATATATATATATATATATATATATATATATATATATATATATACGATAAAAATATAGTTTTAAGGTATGTTGCATTTATGGGTAAAAGTGCTCAATACCAGGGATAGAGTGTATGTAAAGATAAAAGTGGACATTGAGGTCAACACAGACAGGCTGTTTCATACTTGAGAGATAACATCATGGCATGAAGATTTTGCTCAAGCACCGTACTCTAGGTGTTGACCTCATATATATATATATATATATATATATATATATATATATATATATATATATATATATATAATGCAATCTCCCATCGATTTTCGACGTATATGAGGATCCCAAAACGCCATGCAGCTTTTATGTTTGTGCCGTATCTTCTGTCTCGCCATATATATCCGTTGGCACCTGCTTGTATCCAAGTATTGAGATCATCATCCACTCTCCTTATTCCCTTTCTCCCCTCTGGTGGCGGTGAGGGAGATGGCACTGAAGGCCCCGCCTACTCCTGAAGTGTCGTGAGCAGGAGTCACGGTGTCGCGTGGGTGGTGGACGCGTCTGAGCGAGTCTGGCCATACTGACAGCACGTCGCAGACCCTCTTCACGTTGACGTTTAGACTCGAAACTCGTGATCCCTCCCCATCACTCGGATGGTCCCCTAAGCCAGGAAGGCCGATTTGCAGCAATGGCTTCCCAGATTCTCAGGGTCGATGTTGGCTTGTGTGTCAGTGATGTTTGATCCTTTAAGCGTCGTTTTGGACCTCTGCCGAGATCCTCTTGCCTGTGACCAGTTCTCCAAACAGGATGATACGTGGGAGTGGATGGGACACATTGTGGACACGTGACCCACCTAGCGGAGGCGATGTTTAATAATGAAGTACTTCAGAAGTCACCTAAAGTTAAACTTTAACTATAAAATCAAACTAAAATCTAACTAAATTTCAAACGTTAAAATATAGGTAATGACTGAGAAATGTATGTGTGTATATGTAATTTATGTATGAAGATGGATGAACTTTTGTGTATATTGTTGTACGTGTGTCTATGTGTGTATTTGCACATGTAAATGGACGTATGTATATATGAATTTGCATGAATATGTTTGTGAGATGCATATAAGAAGAAGACAAAATCTTTAATATTACCCTCAAATATTATTAAATAATGAAACCTAAACCTTAATTAAGTTTACCCATATAATAATAAAGAAAAATTACATTCATAAATTAGATTTAAAGTAAATCTAATATAGATGTTATTGTTACCGAAATTTTTTTACAATATTATGAAAGTACAATTGGTCGGGTAAATAAACTATTATAATTTTAAATATTTCTTTAATATGTTCTCGATAAATGTGCTAATAAAAAAAGTTGTTAACTTATATTAAGTCCCTAAACTATTTACTTAAAAAATTAAATGTTTAAATTGGTAACATTCATCATTTTTTAGACATCTAAATTTCTATCAAGCATTGAAATCTATCTTTTACATAATTTTGTTAAAACAAAATTACAGCCTCTTTCGATTCACTTCCCTCTCCCCCTCTCTCTTTGCCGTAACACTCATTTGGATATATCTGCATTACTTGTCTGTCTCCTCTCTCTTTTCCATTTTTCCTTTTCTTTTCCCCCCACTACCCTCTCATTCCTATATATCATTTTCGTTAAGTTAACCATCTAAATAGGTCACGGTTCGGTCACCTCTCCTACCCCAATATAAAGCATGCTTAAGAGAAATATGAAATTAACCCCTCCCTATACTCTACCTTGTCTAGTTGACTACAACTATCACCCTCTCTGTTAAATTACAAAAAATACACTCCCCTTCAATTTCTAATCCCATTTTTCCTTTCATTTCGTTGTTGGAATTGTTACATGATGATCCGGAGTCCTTTAAAAAGGATTTTGGTGAAATAAAATATTGTAATGGTACCATAAAGTGGTCTGTTTTTTTCATTAAATATTAGCTCTGTATTCACATTGAGCTCTCAGGATTTCATCCCTTGGAATTACCCATTCGGTTTACCAATTTCTTCGTAACTTATATATATATATATATATATATATATATATATATATATATATATATATTATAAATACAAACCGAAAACTTATCAATATAATGGATGTTTCATTCTCGTGATCATGTATATATATATATATATATATATATATATATATAATAAAGTATCTTTACACACAAATGCCACTTATTTTATTTTTGCACACACTGATGCAACTATCAGATCAGCTGGATCATTCACCGTTCTCTTGGTTTGTTCTTGAATGAACTTTGAAAATGGAAGCCAGGATGTGAATGTTGGTACCGTTACTGAAGGCCTGAATGATCTTTTTCCCTCTCACCATTGCTCAGTTGAGAAGACATGGTGGGGCTGGCACGAAACGATTTTAACCTGTTCTCTTTCTAGCTGAATAATTCAAGGGTTTTTCAATGATTCTTACAACAAATGGTATCAAGATGGCTAAACGTCTTATCTGAAAACCTGGAATAAAAACTCAATTGTTTAGTGTTTTTTTTTATATTAAACATTTTTGGGATGGACAATTAGGCTGTTACATGATTTGGACAATTTTGCTGTTATATATATATATATATATATATATATATATATATATATATATATATATATATATATATATATATATATATATATATATATATATACACACACATATATATATATATATATATATATATATATATATATAATATTATGTCAAACGGAAAACTTATCTAAGCTGACGCGTTTTGTGCTTTGACGTGTCTCTATTATGACAAATGTGAGGGTGGATTTTATTTTGTAACAAATATTTGTAAACAATTTTTTTTTTTTTTAAATTCAAGAGACGCTCATAAATATCCAAGAAGTTAATTGAAATGTCAAAGTTATAAATTATGGAAGCCGCTAAGTGCTGTAATTTAATGTCTAGTAAGCGAAATTAATAAATGGTGTAGAATTATTTTTTATCCAGTTATTCAAATTATTTTAGTATCAGATAAAATTATGCATTATATATATTTTTAAATAAAACGAGGTCATGATTTAAACAATTAATATTTAACTGTTCAAGATAAGTTTTTTTTTTGTTATTATTCATATTGGGCTTTTACAGATGTATTGTAGTCATATCTTAATTATTTTACATACGCACAGACACACCCCACACACACACAACACACACAACACACACACACATATATATATATGCACGTTTGTGCCTGTGTGTGTGTATGAAAAATGTATAATAGTATCCGAGAGAAATATTCAATATACAGGGCGTCAATAAAGTTTGCATGCACTTTTAAAAAATTCATGACTTTATTTGTATTTGCGATAGAAATAATTTGTAAAAATGATTAGAAAGAAGTAAATTTATATTTTTAGGTTTTATTGAAATTTTATTTAAGTTTCCACATGTCCACCATCATTAGCAATACAAAGGGTAAGACGATTTTACAGTTCATGGCTTATCATTGACGTAGACTGTCTCTTTAAATTTTTTAATCCATTTAGCAATAATGTTCCTATGAGGTGGTTCTTTATTGTATTCAATTCTAAACTTTCTTTGTACAGCAATAGTAGATTTCTGTTCAGCCAACCAAAGGACACAGTTTACTTTTTCCTCAGTTGAAGCCTTGGATCAAATGGATTCTGGAAAAAAGAAAATACTTTTTTTCTTATCTAAAAATTTTGTGGTAAAGAATTATTCAATAACTATACTTAAAACTAGGTACATTAAACTTTATAACGTTTTTTTACAGATTATTTCTATCGCAAATACAAATAAAGTTATAAATTTTTAAAAGTGAACACGAACTTTATGGACACCCTGTATATTTAATATATTCAAGAAGAGGAAATCCGTTTTTTCTTCACTAATTAATCTTGTCTATACACAAAATAGCGTCCACTTCGGTTGAGTATGTTGTTCAAATATAAATGATCCAGGGATTTCAATCATATTTCTGGAAATTTTCTTTTCTTTTCGTCTCCCTCTCTCATTTTCTGATCTTTAAGATTAAATCGTCTATTTTGTGTGTATGTCATCACAAAATGTATACTCTTTTCCGGTAAATCGTTAATGTATTAAACATCCGAGAATATTCATATTTCTCTCACTTAAACCCTCTTTAAAACTTCTCTCTGTTAAATTTTTATCCCCCTTTCATCTTTAGACCTTCCTGTTCTTCTCTCGTCTGTTACCCCTCCCTATAGCTTTCATTTACTCTAACATTCGTCCCATACTCTCATACATACACTCTCATTAAATTTTATTTTTTATTCCCGGAGATTTTGTTTTTTTTTTAATTTGTAGGTCTGATGAATTGGATCGCATTTAGGATTCCAATGGAATAAATTATGACCAAGGAATATTAGTGTTTAAGTCTTTTTATATATATATATATATATATATGTGTGTGTGTGTGTGTGTGTGTGTGTGTGCGTGTGTGTGTGTGGATATTGTATGTGTTTGGAGAGGCACGGTGGAGGAATGGAAGAGCCGAGTTCGAATTCCAGTCGACTCCATTACGTGCTAATTACCCTTGGGAATGATATGAAGGTATGAATTCTCTTCCTCTCGCCCCAGCTATGGGTAAATAGCAAAACAGAATGGGTTCTATATCTATAGGCTTAGATGCACTCTGGTCTACTGCAGAAAGAATGGCAACCTACTGCGGCAAAAAATCTGCCTCGTCAGTCATGTATCGAAAGATTCATGATCGCCTCAGCGCGTATCACACATGTTTGTGATTGCTTCTCTTTCTTCTTTCTCTCCCTTTCGTTATAGGTTGAAGAAGAAGAAGAAGAAGAAGAAGAAGAAGAGAAGGGCGTATACTTTGGATAGAAAAAATGCGACATTTTGAGAAAAAAGATCAGAATTAGGTATATTTAGAAGGATTGGGTTGTATTTTGATTAAGGGAAAAGTAAGAAAGATAATATACGCCATTGGAAGAAAGGAAGGATAGAAGAAAGGACGATGTGCTAAGAAAAAGGATGGATTATATTGACAATGTAAAAAGGAGAAAGCAAGCTATTTTGGTTAAGACCAGGCATATTCAGTATCACAGAAAGGACAGTGTTGTATTTGGTGCAAATGAAGTGAAAGCGAGATGTTTTGTGAAAAACAAATAAAATGAGGTATATTTAACACTCCCCCACCGACCCCCCCCCCAAAAGAAAAACGTATTGACTGGTTCTTGAGTTAAGAGAGAAGACAGATATTTTCGGTAAAGCAAAAAGAATGGCGTGTGTTTTGGAATGAAGAAATGGTGGGGGGGTAATATCTGGAGTAAAAGGACAATAGGACGATGTTTGTTTTGTGGAAGTCCGGTAAGGCGTATATTGAACGTAAGGCGAAATAAAGTAAATATTTGGCCATGATTGAAAGAGTTGGAGAAATCAGGCGAAGGCGAAAGAAATCAAATGAAAAGAAAAAGAGAAGAGAAGCAAGTTTAATGAAAAGGAAAAGGAAATGCGGAGACTAAGAATTTGGTCTGTGATAAGAGGGAACTAGAACAGAAATGTTAAAATCGATACAAAAGGAAAAAGAATTAATAGACGACGGAAAAGGATTCAAAATAAATAAAAGGAATCAAATAGAAAAATAAAGTATCAAAGAAAGAAAGAAACAACGAATGAGTTAAGAAAGAAAGAAAGAAAAAAGAAGAAAGAAGGGGTGAAATTGAGAAAAAAGTAACAAACAAATGAAGGAAGAAAGAAAAAAGAAAGAAAGAAAAAAGGTTTAAAATTAAGAAAGAAAAAAGAAAGAAAGAAAAAAGAAAGAAAGAAAAAGGTTTAAAATTAAGAAAGAAAAAAGAAAAACGAAAGAAAGAAAAAAGAAAGAAAGAAAAAGAGTGAAATTAAAAAAGAAAGTAACAAACAAATGAAGAAAAAAAGAAAGAAAAAGAAAGAAATAAATGACAGAAAGAAAAGAAAAAAAGAAGGGGTGAAATTAAGAAACAAAGAAAGAAAAAAGAAGGAAAGAAAGAAGGGTAAAATTAAGAAAGAAAGATAAATTAAAAATAAAGCAAGAAGGGGTAAAATTAAGGAAAAAAGTAACAAGCAAAGAAAGAAAGAAAGAAAGCAAGAAGGAGTGAAATTAAGGAAAAAGTAACAAGAAAAGAAAGAAAGAAAAAGAAAGAAGGGGTGAAATTAAGGAAAAAAGTAACAAGAAAGAAAGAAAAAAGAAAGAAAGAAAAAAAAAGAAAGAAACAAACAAACAAGAAAGAAAGAAGCGGTGAAATTAAGAAGGAAAGAAAAACACAAGAGAAGAGCTAAAGAAAACAACAAAAGAAATAAATAAGAAAGAAAATAAGAAGAAAAGGAAGAAATCTAAAAAATGATAAACCCCCGAAAAAAAAGAAGCTGATGAATTATGGGAAACAAGGACATTTATGGAATATAAATGCAATCTATCTTACAATTATTATATTGCACATGCATCGCCATCTTGCAATCCAATGTCTAAACGTCATTGCAAATGAATCATTGATTAATAAAAACACTATATCATCTCAAAAATTCCAATGCAAATGCAAAAAACAAAAAAGAATGATTTAGATTCTAATAAAGATAAAAAAGACAATCAAATGTAAAGATTTATAGCATGCTAGAAAGCAGGCATAAAACAGAATTAAGTGTTGTTCCATTTATCATTCATAAACCACACAAGAGAGATTGGATAAATTCCCCATTTAAAGGCACAATTAAACCTCTTCTTGACATGTACTACTTTTGGAAGCTGTCGTCTGAATCGTAAAATGTAGAATAAAGGAATAATAATTGTAGCTTTGCAACTGATCTTTCCTGACTGGCTTGTAATATTCAACACCCGAAAAATAAGCTTGTGTTGTTTCATCATCACCGAAAAAACCCCGAGTTTTCTTCAGCTACAATAAATGATTCAATGTCTCTTCGCAAATTCCTACAAAAACCGAAACACTAATCTGAAAATTCGAATCATATTCTAAAATTAGATTGAAACTTTCATCTGGATGTCATACATGGCACCAAACCCGTACAGAAATACCAAAGGTTTCTCGTGTATACAACCGCGCTTTCTAAAACCAATGTTTAAAAATCGCTTCGAGCGAGGGAAGCCTGTCAGTTTTGGTGAAGACGACATTTCTTGGAAGTTTGTGGACTTGGCGCTAAAGGATCACAAAGAATAGCAGTAGATAACAGAAATCTGATTTACTTGAAGATTTTCAAGAAATAGCAACAGCTAAAATGAGAAAGGAAAACTAATGACATGGTGAATATGTTGACATTCCACGCTACATCAAGTAAAAGATTAGGAAGGAAACTCCCATTAATACTGGAGAGAACAATAACAGTTACTGGACTTGAAAAATTCTATTTTTCCTGAAAAATAGTTTTAAGAGAAATATTTTATAAATTTCAACCAACCAATTTATAAATTTAAAGCTGTTTAGTCAATGAACGCCGAATGTTTGCTTATAAGGAAACAGCTATTATTACCATTAAGACTTTGGACAATTAAGTTCATTGTAGACTTCAAGGGGAACTCATATATACAATCTATTCATAAGATCCTCGGAATATGGTTAGTTCTTTCTGTTGAACCGGGAAATACCTCACTCGGGCCGTGTTTTGTTTTGACAAGAGTCTGGTTAGACCAAAGATTTGAGCCTTGCTGCTATATTTGGTCTGTAGCTGTTTAATCCTCACTTTCCAGCCTTGGACGATTTCAAAATCGTTTACGAGGTCTTATAAGTGATTAGTTGTTTTCCATTCTGCACCCTCTTTCCACACAGGCATAATTTAGGAAGTTTTCGCTACTCTTTTGCTATTTCCATGGCAAATGGTCAGAAGAACTCCACTCTTCAGACCTTTACAATTAGAGCACTCGATACTACTTTCACGGAGTCGAATCAGCCTCATCTCCTTTTTATTCCAAATTTAATGAGAAGGTTCCGTTCAGCATTTTCACAAGAACTGCTACTTTGTAAAACAGATTCCCACGGGGATGCTTCCCTGAACACTACACTCCTCATTTCTTCAAGTCAAGAGTTAATCGTTATTTCTTTCTCCTATACTGAAAATCTTCGTTTCTTACCACGTCCCATCCATATCATACTCCTCATTCATCATAACCATTTTAAAAGTAACATCTGATCTTTCATCAGACTTACCTCTAACAGCTGAATGGGGAAATGACTGGCTTGCAACATTTAATTCCTCCTAAGTACGCTGGTATTATTTCAACACCACTGAATAAAGCCTTTTTTATGGAAAGATTTACTTAGATGAACAGCATTATAGAATTTTAATAGAATTATTAATATATATAATAAGCTCGATATAGTTAGAAATATGCCAGATTTTGTGGGATTTTTCAATACAAATGGATAAGAAATTAGGATACAACACAGCAGACATATTGTACGAAATTAAAATAGAAACGAAAAGGGTTAATCATTGATCCACCGTGTGTCCTTTTGATAAAAGGAGAGATCTAAAGGAAGAAAAGAAAGTAATCAACTATTAACCATTGAAGTTTGATATAGCAAAGCCTTTGGAAATTGAAAATGATTACAGTCATATTAGTTGTCATTAATACACTTCGTCCGGTGCCTGAGAGAATAAAAGACGTGGATAAAGAAAATCGGCATTGATTGTCCAGTCGAAGTGTTACAGAAAAAGAAACCTTTTAGGAACGGCAAGAAAAATCCAGAAAGCAACACGCGAACTATAAGAAAATATTTTTGTTTATCATTTCACCCCAAATAAAGCAATAAAGCCACTAAGACGAACAGGTCTGAAATAAAAAAAATATTAAGGAGAGAGAACAATAAAAATAAACGGATTAAGAAAGACAGTAGATAATGATTGAATTTCAATTTCGGAAGATCTGCTTTGAATGGAAAGCAAGAAGCCGGAAGAGATTTCCACAAGCGAAAAGTGCCAGAGAAGAAACTGCTAAGATAGAACTTACGGTTACGTCTAGCCATTTCAACTGTAAAATGAAGAGACCTATCTATCAATCCAGGACTGTGCTTAAATTTGTAAAGTCGAAGTACCAACGAGAAAAAAATCACTAGAACAATTATCATGAAAGTATTTATAGAAAAGACACAGGAAAGCTACATTAGGCTGGTGACAAAGTGACTGAAACCGAGATGCCAAGCGAGGACCGATAACATTGCAGATTTTTTCTTTAGATTTTATCAAGATTCCTTAAATATATTGCAGGAACACCAGACCAAATCTAGCAAAAATATTAAATGCTAGTCAAGTGAGGAGAGTTGCTGTAACTTAATCTAGAGTGGAATTGTATAGTTACAGATGATGTTGAAAAGATCAATAATAAAAACAACTATTCATAATAATAATAATAATCATTCCTGATGATGTCGCTGAAACACGCAAGCCTGATATTCTTAAAATATAGATAAGGAAAGCAGCAAATATGAAATTATTGACTTTGCTATCCCACATGATACAAAAGTGGACTGGACAGAAACTGAAAAAAATTTGAAAAAATTCCAGAGGAACTGGCTAGAGAGCCGAAGAATGGGACATGACTGATGAAGTAATACCTGTAGTAATGGGTGCACTTGGAACACTACCTAGAAACTACAATCATTTGCGAGGATTCTCCAAAAGATTCTTGAGCTGCGAGGAGTTCTATTGAGACCATAATCCAAGAAAGTCAATGTACAACAGCAGCATTATGTCGTTGACGTTAGACCAGGTACGGCACTCATGGCTTTTACTCTCAGTTGCTGAGAATTGTTAACATAAACATGTTTCCTTTGAGTGAATTACGATTGGCTACAATAACAAGAAAAAAGGTTTACCTATCTTTATTCATTTCATTTAGGTATCACTAATTACAGTAATATACAACGCCTAGTCAAATAGTATCAAGTCTGTTGCTTGGTACAGATTGATTTTGAACACTGTAGCGCATATACACTAATTTATAACTTTCTCACTTCAATTGTTTATAGTAGTGCTTGGAAGGAAAGTGTGTAGAGTGTGGTCGTTTCACCACACCACAAATCAAATCTCTCTTGAAAGGAACAAGATTTTATGATGTCGAGGCAATCCAAGAAAATAAGAAAAGATACTCGTTGTCGCAAAAAAAGAGCTCTAGGTGTGCTTCCCTCACTGGAATAATGCGCATGACTTCGGAAGGGGACTATTTCGAAGGAAATTAAATGCGTAATTGATATGCATTGTAGTTTTCATTTTATAGCACGAGCCCGGAAACCTCTTTGCAGACCTCGTTCACACACACACACACACACACACACACACACACACATACATTATTATTATTATTAATTAATTAATTAATCTTAAACCCTTAAAATACCATTCATGAAATCTATAAAAAATAGCTTCCAATTCTTCGGACCTGCCAACCAAATATAAACGGAAAAATGACTCCAGGTTAAATTCAAGAGATACAGATATTGTATTGAAGGAGGGGGGAAAGAGAAAAAGAAAAGGAAGGATTCAAATTTATGAATATGTAATAGTGGCGGGGGGTGCGGGGAAAGAAGAAGTAGTCCCGAGGATTTATTCTCAGTAGACTTTAAGATTTGTGCTAACCGGATTTAATATGACATATACAACAATGTTGCATTTTCATTTAGAAGTTGAATGAAAATCTTGTTAAGTCAATAGCAGTGAAGAAACACTGTCTGTGTCACTTACTTTCTAAGAATCTGATGTATATATATATATATTCCATTTAACAAACTTTTATAGATTTATTTTAAAAATAGTGTTTGGTTAACAATATTTAAAAAATATTCCGAACTCAGCGAAAGATTTAGAATTTACCGTATAAGTTACTTCCAAAAGAGTTTTACATTAAATTACACGAGAGATTTAAATAAAATAATTATTAAGATATCCCGAGAAACTTTGTTTATTCTGTTTGTAAATTATATTAAGCAGGATGTATTTATTACATTTTAACCGGGTACGGAGGTACTTTAAATTAAGAGTAAATTCTCCAGGGTATATCTATTTTTTTTTTATTATTATTTTGCTCTGTCACTGACAGAACTCTCCTTGAACTTTATCCTCTTTGGAAATTCCATACGGATTACCATTTTAACTTATATATATATATATATATATATATATATATATATATATATATATATATATATATATATATATGTTATCCCTCTTTTTGCTATGGATATTTTCTTATTTGTCAAGAATATCATTTTAATATGTCTAATTTTATTGCTGTAATAAAATTTTGTACCGCAAAAATATTTCAATAAATGCCTCGTTCATTTGCTTGTCCGTTGCCTGACCTTAATCAATAAGTCATATCCCCATAGAAGCTGATATACAGTACATCTCTGTTCATGAGTGTGAGTAGTGTGGAAGCAACATGTTTGTCCGCTAAGCGGGTTGTTTTTAAGCCTGAAGGATTAGGCAGACAAGTCACTCTGCATTCGAAGTCCTTTTGAATGCACCGGATTACTCGACCTAATATATTTCTGATTGAACCCAACATGCAAGGTTATGTGCAGCTGTTTTCAAAACCTATCAATATGCAAGGTGCGATGGGTGAATTGTCGCTATTTTATATTTTTAATTTCGTTCAATCGCGTTTTTTTTATTTTTATTTTGTCGATTGCACCGTATAGTAGGGTCAGTTGGGCACCGTCTGTGAGAAAAAAGCACCATCACGCAATTCATTCCGCCAGACATTTGGAAACGTCATACTGTTGGGGCGCACCCACCTTCTGACTGATAATGGACTGATCTCTCTACGATATAGGACAGTGCTAGAGAAACCAGAGAGATCTGGAGATCAGGTGACCATTACACTTCCGTCTCTCTACCGGAAGTTACCGTTGGACTTTAGACTCTTGATTACTGTTATTACTAACCTTCGTTCGTTATTACTAATCACTCTGTTGTTAAATACCTCTTCAAATATACCAGTACTTTTCCCTACATCTGTGTTTGTCTTTATTTGAATACACACACGCGGGAACACTCCCAACATCTCAACACATACTGTACTGCTTGGTATTAGCACCGGAAGTTCCGATACGAACATTTTAGGGTTTTGGTGTGTCAATCTGGGGACAGTGCAGAGGATTCGGAAAGAGGTGGATGAGTCTAATGGTGATTACGAAGGTGTTTGGAGTGATCATTAGTGATGGCAACGTTATGCGTCCATATATCTTCCCACAGGGCATCAGAATCAACAGGGAGGCCTACATCAAGTGCGCCTTGAAGAGGTAGTTCTGTCCTGGATCAAGAGGGCGGCTGCTGGAAGACCCTATATCTCACAAAAGGATTCTGCACCATGCTACACAAGCAGAAGAACCCAATCATAGCTATCAGACAATTTCTGCGACTACATCACCCCCTTACACCTGGTCACCTAACTCCCCAGACATCAACCCCTTTCATTATTATGTATGGGAGGCAGTTTAGTGAGAGACCAACAAAACTCCTTATAACACTAAATATGAACTGAAGGCAAGGATTATGATAGTATTCACTAACTTAAAAAAGGGAAACCATCCAGAAGAGTTGCGGGAGATTCTGAAGTCATCTGAAGGCCGTAGTTGAAGCCAATGGCGATTTTATTGAATAAATTTACTCTTTTGTATTTTGGGTCATTTTTGTAAATATATCTCTTAAAATGAGATGCCAGTGGTATCTTCCTTGTTGTGTAATTTACACGACAATTTATCCATCGCATCCTCTATATAGCGCCGATATGGAATTTTTTTTATTTTAATTTCGAAGGATGGGGTAGACAAGGCGACTTAGAAGACATATCTTGATACTTGAGGACAAACTCAATCGGAATGGATTGGGCTAGCCATCCTGTCATCATATCACGCATTTTTGGCTATGATGAATGTGCCGGATATACACTTATCAGACTGGGTATCATGACGGGTATATTGTCTCTCGTTTATTCGTACCCTTACATCATTTAGTTTGCGCGCTGGCCTTTCACTGAATAATAATAATAATAATAATAATAATAACTATCTGAACCCATATAAATTCTACTGTTGACAGACTGACACTTGACATATTGCCTTTAGATTTTAAGGAGGGGGGAGTAAATTGTAAGCATTCATTAAATAGCCATACAACCATTTACTGCGCATCGCATTATAATCTTTCTTAAAATAGGATTTTATGACATCTGTTTCTTTCAATCATGTAAAGCGGGGCACGTAAACATTCTAAAGTTTCGGTTAATTTTTATTCTTCTTTATGTACCGTGTCCCCTCAGGACGTAAGTGATGATGGCTCTCCACAACTTCCTGTGCCTTGTATATATTAATAAACTTTGTCTCTCTGTTATTTCTCCTAAGCCCTGTTCCTTCATCCATGAAGTGTGTTATGCATTGTTTTCCTCTGTCCATCTGGCCCTCTATCTGTCCCGTGAGTATCAGATTTTCCAAACTCTCCTTCTTCATTACATGACCCAGAAACGTCAACTGTCTCTTCCTAATGTTAAGTATTAGTTTCTCTTTTTGTTTTATTTTCTCTAAAATGTCGTCATTACTCACATGTTCGGGACACGGTATCATCAGCATCCTTCTCTAGAACCACATTTCTGTTGCTTCAGGTCTCCTCTTCATCTTTGAGGAGATCGTCCAGCACATATTGTTTTTTCTAAAATAATTAATAATCAAGGTAATTTCGAGATTAAATTTATTAAACAGATTTCTAAATCTATTCTCACACATCCTTTATCATAATTCTCGAAATCTTCAAAAGAAAGTAGTCAGAATCTCACAAGAGAAAAGTCATGCTTACTCTAGGATCGGCACCGGTCGGCAGACATGCCGTTCCATACACATTAGCATCAGCAATCTTTCTATTTGTTCAGTATGTATCACAAATTTTCATTCTCCAATGCAGTTCGATGTTTTTGGTTGTGACTTTCATGCAACTAATTGATCTTTTGTCTTTAAATACTACAAAGATTTTGATATTTTACTTCTGTTCTTCTATGTTCTACGATAGCATATGCATGACTGTGGAATTAGGAAATATGAATCATTTCAGATCCCTTGATGTATGGACCAGTTATAACAAATTTAGAATAGGAAATTGAACAGAGAATAGGCTGCGTCAGAGGAGGAAGTTTCACCCAACACCGCAAATCTCTACAAAGCCAAAGCATCGTCCTGAAAACTCGAGTCATGTTCTTAAATTGCCTCGTCAGATCGACATATTCATATGGATGATATCATGCATGGTGCCAAAAACCGTTCAGAAATATCTAAACTGTCAGATCAATAATTAAAACAGTATCCTTCTGTAGAATCACATTTCTGTTGCTTCAAGCCTTCTCTTCATCTATGAGAAGATTGTCTAGCATTCACTGCCATAGAGGTGGACAGATACCACACAGCAGTTTAGTACTCTTTTCCTTGTTTCTAGCGAAAATATTCTATTACTTATTTCTCTGCTTAGGTTTCGGATGGCATCTTTGGCTGTCCCAATCTGCCTTTACTGAAACTAATAATTTCAAGTTAGCATATCTAATATTACTATGCTATTTCAGGTAAGCGGATGTTAAACGCACGCTTCCTTTATTTCACCTTTCTTCCTTCCATTCTAGAATCATATATATATATATATATATATATATACTGCTTCAATACACCCAAGAATGAGTCTTGCCGGAAGTTTAAAAAAAGGTTTAGCGATTTGCATTAACTGCTACTGCTATATAAAAAATGTGTGGTCCAGGTGATAAGTAAGATATTCCAGGATGTAACGGGCGAGGTAACTCACACACTAACTAACCAGTGAACAAATAAACAAGCAGAATAATAATAGTAATAATAATAATAATAATAATAATAACGTCTCCCAACGACTTAAACGCGGCTAGTTAAATGAAATGAAACTGAAACATACGCACATGATAGTGATCTTATTCATCCTGGAAATAATAATAATAATAATGATAATAAATATGATATAATCGTAAACTCAGAAAAATGCCTCAAATGGCTCCCATGGGGAGTAACATAACTACTCCCCAAAACAGAAGTGACGCAGAACCCGAAGAACTATAGACCCATCACCTGCTTACCAACAATGTACAGGATCCTCATTTCTATCATAAACGACACGACATACAACTTCCTTGAGAAAAAAAAACTTCTCCCAGAAGAACAAAAGAGATGTAAAAGAGGAAGTTACGGGTGCAAAGACAAACTAATTATCAATAAAATAATATTGGAAGAGGTGAAAACAAAGAAAAGAAACATATCGACAGCATGGGTCGACTACAGAAAGGCGTTCAGCTGTGTTCAACACTCATGGATAAAGAAAAACCTAAAAATATACAGTGTATGCCCGACAACGGTGAAATTCATAGCAGAAAGAATGAAAAACTGGAAGACTAAACTAAATCTAAACCATACAAATAGGTCATTAACCTTGGGATCAATCAATATCAAAAGCGGGATCATCCAAGGAGATTCATTATCACCACTACTCTTCTACCTTGAATTAGCGCCACTCAACTGCCTACTGAACAACAATAGCCACGGATACATGGCACAGGGTGGTGGCAAACTGAATCACCTATTTGATATTGATGATCTTAAAGCGTTTGCCAAAGATGACAACCAGCAGAAAAACCTACTCACAATTTTCAAACCTTCAGCGAAGACATTAGAATGGAGTTCGGAATTGACAAATGGGCCCAAATCAACTTCAAAGGCGGTAAACTAACGAAAACGAAGGATTTAGACTTTGATATCAACAAGATTAAGAAACTAGACCAAGGTGGTACATACAAATACTTAATAATTAATGAAGGAGACGGAATACAGCATTCAATTATGAAGAAAAAGATCCGAAAAGAATATTATAGGAGAGTTTGATACTAGAAAGCGAACTTAATGTGTCCAAGAAAATGAAGGCTATCAACACCTTAGCTATACTCGTAGTAGGGGTAAACGGTAGTGTCAGAGCTATGCCGCCCGGAACTTCGTTTCTGGTAGGGCCACCCAAGGCGGACAGGTCTGACACACACGCCGGCTAACAAGGGCTCTGGTGAAAATCCAAGGAGCGTCTGCATCGGTAACCGGCGGCTTCTGGTCGTTCCTGTCTCTGCGTCTGTGGGAACCCCGCGGCAAGCAAGAACGTTATCCGAGTAGGCCTGGGTACCCTACTTCTGTAATTTATCCCAAGAATCTTCTTCTCATAACAGGAAGAAGCCGGCTCAATCCGCCCAGGGTGAATGCCGCATCAGTACAGTACAGTACAGTATACTCGTAGTAACATACAGTTTCATCATTATTAAATGGAAATTGAATGACATTAAAAGATTGGACGCCAAGTTCAGAAAAATGCTTACTCGAAATCAGATTTTGATAGGCTGTATGTACCAAGAGCTTTAGGAGATCGAATTCTAATCAAACTTGAATGAACTCTGAAAACTAGAACAATCGGATTGGAAGCCGGCCTCACAAAACCAAGGACCCTTTCCTACAAATATTAAAACACTAAATCCACTCCATCAACAAAGAAGCTGTACTCTTTACGAAACAGCTTAAAGGTAATATACCTGAAATTGTACCAACAAAAAACGAAACGAATATCAAACGAGTAAAGCAGAAAGCAAAAACAAACTTGTCCAAATGAAATTACGAAAATTCTGGAGGACAAGGCGTTGCATGGCAAATACATAAAAAGAACGAA
>CAHIKZ030001913.1:2622500-2647500 GCA_903632075.3 Acanthosepion pharaonis
GGGTTTTTTTTGTTTATTTTATTCTGTTTTATTTTACTTTACTTTTTTTTATTTGTAAGGTAGTTTTCGTCGAAGAGCTAGTACGCAATTTGTCAGAGTCAATTGCTACACTCTAAAGCTAAGATTTCCCGCTTTGCTTCAGGCTTCGTCTAATTCTCTTCCCACCTCTCCAGACCCCGCCACGCCCCGTCGCACCACCTTCCCCAAACGACATTCCCCGATGCCAACAAATGTGGCGAGCAGAATATCAAACACAACTGAATTCTTCATTCTTTCAGCTCGATTCCAGGCCCTCATCCACAACTTCTTTTCTCCTCGGTGCTTGCAGAGTAATTTGGGAGTTGATTTTGCAGATAACACCTTTTTTTTTTCTTTTTGCGCTCACGCCTCATCCACCATCACCAACCACCAACCCAGCAGTGTCTCTACAAAGAAGAAGAAGAAGAAACTTAACTGGTTCCCTTTGACACTTCCAAGACAACCAAACCAGTGCATGTTAACGCTTACTCATTTATTAAGTAAAATGTCTAACTTTCATTCAGGAGGTGGGCGATCCTGGCTCTCAACAACTTCGTATCTATCGAGCTCAAAAAACTGTTCGTCTCCTGACTACCCCCCCCGCCCAATCCATGTTCTCCCATAAACACAAGCTTGTTATGCAGGTCAACCAGGGTTTTTCTCTGGCTCTTTTGCCTTTGATATTTACTGTGAGTGTCAAATTCTCCTAGCCTCCGTTCTTTATATTTTACAGATATTACAACTGTCTTTTTCTAATGCTGCCTATAAAGGTCTTCTTTCGATTCTCCTTAAAACTTTCTCGCTGCTCATTTGCGACGTCCATAATATTCTCAGTATCCTTCTGTAGAACCACATTTCTATTTCCTCAAGTCTTTTCTTTATCTGTGAGGAAATTGTGCAGCATTCACTGCCATATCGGAGGATTGATATTACTTATCAGTTCGGCACTATTTTCATTGTTGCTAACGAAATTTTCTTGATTCTTAATATTTTGCAAAGATTTTGGTAGACATCTTTTGCTATTCCAATGTATCATTTCTCCACGCAAATTTGGGTAAATAAGAAAGCAAAATGGGACCTTTAGCCTTTGGTTTGAATCGGCTTAGAAGAAGGATAACTCTGATGAGTTTGGTTGGGTTTCTTTAATGGCATATTAACTACTTATGGGTCTGTCTATATCTCTGATATGAAGTATTATGATTACTTACATTATTTACATTATTTGGACTGTTATCCTCATCTTCATTGCTATATTCCCAACGTTTCGGACGTTGTACGCTCCTGCCTTCTTCAGGAATTACAAACTGAACATTTATTTCGTCCACTGGGGTAGATTGTTCTAGTTCCACTGATAACTGAGACATCCGGAAGAGGCACGGCACTTGGAACTAGAACAATTTATTCCGGTGGGCGAAACAAAGAGTTCGGTTCGAAATTCCAATCACCTGACGAAGGCTGGAGCGTACAACGACCGAAACGTTGCGAATACGGCAATGAAGATGAGGTTAACAGTCTGAATAACGTAAATGATGTAAATATTTATGGGTCATTTGATGCCGAAATTTAATTTTTTTGGTGGGGAGCTCTGGTAATTTTTTTTTTTTTTCAAAAATTTATTACTCAAAATTTTTCTCTTCCTTTTCAAATAATGTATTGATGTTAATTCTTCTTACTACAAAAATGTATTTTTATACTTTCATAATGTTTTGTCACCAGTTTGGGGGTTAACAATTTGCCCATAGTTGTGACCCTGACAGGTGCTACCACTACGGGTCAGGGTGGACCTGGGAACGACAGCAATTAAGAAATGGTTCCACACTTCTCAAAATCTCCCGATTAGAGGCCTTTCTGATAGATACAGTTTATTATCATATTCGGGACTTGACAACTCTGAATTAAAACCAGTATGAAGAGGGTTGTTCTCTGTCAGGCTGTCTTGCCCAGGGAAAACTACTGCAGCTGCAGAGCACATGCTGCCCCTTAGACCATAACGGGTTACAGGACTTTGCTTGACAAAAAATATACGATGTTTAAGCATTTTGCAGATATATTCAATTTTTATACCTCTTAATATAAAGTGTCATTTCTTAATTTTGTATCAGTAAATGATTAATAAAATCTTTAATTAACATAGATTTAATCAGAGTTTCTATCGGTCCATCAGTAAAGATGTTGGAAAAGGGATCGGTTCTGTGATCGCTCCAGAAAGTATGTGGATTCTCTTACGAGGCTTTTATCTTTACAAAAGCCAAAACAAAAATGGAGTAGTTCTGTTTTAGTTGAACCTAGCCAATCATCACCTTTCAACTTTCAAAGTAGCGACTTGAAGATCGTAGTGATTGGAAAAGCATCCTCTTCGTTGTCTGTTACACAAAGTAAAGATTCCCAGGAAGTAGATGTCTGAGTGAAACTTCCACCTTACTATTAGAATATAAAGGGAATTCGGATGACCTGACTATGGCAGCGTCTTAGCAGTCAAAGTCTAAACTAGTGGGATGGCGCTCGTCCGAATATTTGACATGGAAATCACCATTGAGAAGCAATATTGCGGCGTTTTATAAACGTGCTGTACAACTGAAAATCATTCATCGCCATAAAGCTGGATAAACGACTTTGAAGTTGAGGATATGTAGAATAGAGAAATTCAATGGATAAAAAGATACATTCATTTCACAAAAATCTTTGCATAATCACTCTCAATTCACGACTAGGTTCTGAAAAATTATCGAAACAACATTGAAAACCAGTTTTAAACTTTGCATTTGTTATGTCTTTTCTTTAAAGACATTTATATGTACATATTATATAAGAGAATGTAAATGTAGGTGTATGTGTTTGTGCGTGTGTCTTTGTGGATGTTGTACAGACTTTGTTTGTTCAGCGATCGACATGTGTCAAACGAAGCGAAATAGAAAAAATATCATTAAAATATTTACTTCTTTCAAAAGAGTGAACGCCCGTCACAATATATTTTACAATGGCATTTTTATTCAGTGAACGTTACAGTCCATTAT
The DNA here is from genome assembly GCA_903632075.3 of Acanthosepion pharaonis. NCBI lineage: Eukaryota > Metazoa > Mollusca > Cephalopoda > Sepiida > Sepiidae > Acanthosepion > Acanthosepion pharaonis. Next base: position 2,625,533 of record CAHIKZ030001913.1, read on the forward strand.
ATATATATATATATATATATAAAGTGAACATTGACGTCAACACTTAGAGGCAACAGGTTGTTTTATGCTAGACGCAATCGTCAGGCCGATTGCGTCTAACTTGAAACAGCCTGTCGCCCTAAGTGTTGACTTCAATGTTCACTTTTTATTTTTACACGATCTATCTCTGATATTGGGCACTTTATCCCATAAATATAGCACACCTGAAGACTAAGACATATATATATATATATATATATATATATATATATATATATATATATATATATATATATATATATATTATTAATAGAAATCTTATAAGTATAAAAACTATACTGCACGGTATATTGATTTGCAAATAAAAAGCCAATACCAAAAGGGAAAAAAGGTATAAAAGAAAGAACCAAGAACATGTACGTTAGCCGAAAATAATCGTCCAGCATACGAGTTCAAGGCCCAAAGAAAAAAAATCCCCTGATGTGAGTACCCAAAACAACTAAATAAAGTGCTCAATATAATGAGTAGAGCAGACCTGGTTAAACCTAGAGAGCCAGACAAACCTAGCAAGGATAACTATATATATATATATATATATATATATATATATATATATATATTTATATGAATATCCGTTTAGAAATAGGTTTGCCTGGCTCCTTAGGATTATCTTATATATATATATATGTCTATATATAATTTAAATTCATTTTTTTTCACCCTTGAGTGTGGTCTGATGAACCAGGAAAAGAAATTCTCTGGGAAATAAATTATAAACCGATGGACCCTTAAAGTTGTCTATTTTCATTAAAATATATATATATATATATATATATATATATATATATATATATATATATATATATATATATATATATTATTATTATTATTATTATTATTATTACTTAAACTATTTATTAGTGGATACCCCTATTTGATTAAACGCTCTGTTTATTTATTAAACTGTATATTTACTTATTTTCGTCTGCCAGATTTGATCCAGTGTCACCCTACCAAGAGAAAACCTTACTTTAGACCGTCTTGGACGTGAAGTGTGTCGTTGTACAAGCAAAGTTAAATTGTTCCTTATAAACTCAAATCTTTCCCAGACACTCGAAACATTCTTATCAGCTCTGTTTCTATCCTAATGTAAACAATGCAATTTCTAAAGAGGTCATCATCGACGTATTCGCGGACGAGAAGCCCTATTCTTTGATGACCCGTGCATATATATTATTTGATTATAGTAGGAACGTTTGTTCAGCACCAGAGTGACCTTTCGGAAGAACCAAAAACGGAAACGTTCTATACAGTGTGACACAAGGTCTCCAAACGACCTTTCTTGGGATTTTATTTCAGGGGTGTCCTTTTCCGAGACTGCCTGCCAACTCAGGTTAACAGGCTCTACTATTTAACTCATATCCAAGGGAAAACGAAACGATGGATTCAAATCTTTTTCAGCGTTATTAGACAATCTCAGTTAATCTCTATTATCGCACACGAACATCTATGTAGAATTCAACATTATATATGTATATATATGTGTGGGGGGGGGGTTAAAGCCAGTAGGATGCAAGATTTTACTAAGAATGAAAGAATCTGAGAAAAAGAAATACATTAGTAAGGAGAGGGAACAATAAAAGAACAGGAATTAAGAAGACTGAAGATAACGATTCATACAGCAAAGATACTTTTTAAAGATCAGAATTGCCTGGAAAGCAAGAAGCCAGAAGAAAGTTCCACAAGAGAGAAGTTGGAGAGAAGAAAATGCTAACATAGAACTTACGGTCATATTTAGACCTTTCAACTCTAACCTTGATGAGACATAGTTGCCAATCTGGCACTGCACTGAAAATTGTTAAGTCGATGCTCCAATGAGGAAAACTCACCAGAACAATTACCATGAAAATTGTTACAAAACAAAAAAGAAAATGAAAGCTACATTAGTGAGATCGGAAAGTGACTGAAGCCGAGATGCCAGATCAGGACCGATAACATAGGAGAATTTTCTTTAGATTTTGTCAAGCGTCTCTACAGCAAGATCGTGACAGCAATATTCAATGAATGACAAACTTATAATGTTGTAAAATGTATTTTGGGAAGAAAGTTTCCTAGAATATATATATATATATATATATATATATATATATAGACGCCTGAAAAAAATAAACAGTGAAATATTTGTTAAAATCATACACATTAAAAACTGCTCAATTTTAAATAGGAAAACCAAACCAAAGCGATTTAATATCTTAAAAAGATAAGAACACTGAGCGAAACACTTAGACAAAAAATATTTTAAATAATTTTTCAAATAATTTATTTTTAACTACAATTCTCCCCATCACTTCGGGTATATACATTTAAGCTGTTTAGTGTGTGATTGTATATATACCACCTAGACCTGAGCCTATGTGTGTTTGTATATATATATATATATATATATATATATATATATATGTGTGTGTGTGTGTGTGTATATATATATCTACCTAGGTTTCACCTAAACGGATCGTCAGGGAAAGTTTGGCTAACGAGGCAAAGAGAAACACATATTTATAGGTGATAGCTAAAATCATACCACGTGACAAAAACAAAAAACAAAAACAACCTAAGTGGGGGGATAAATATTTATTCAACAAAAAAAAATCCTCAGTGGAAAGTCAATAACGGGAAAACGTCTAATTTAGTAGCCAAGATTTTTTATGTCTACATACATTGAGAATTTCAGTTTTAGAGTTCAATAGCTGGTTAGGTTGATCATATAAAGCTATGGCTAATTTCTCCTCAGCACATAATTTGCAAAATTTATGGCCTGCTTTATATTTTGGGCATTTCTTTAATATTTCCCATTTAAGGATGGGGTCTATATTATCTTCTTGTTTGGTTTTCCATACGTAGGTAGATAGCGTGGTACTATGTTTAATTTTTGCATTCTTAAAACTACTCGTGTGGTTATAATATCTTTTTTTAAATTTATCCTGAGTAGCACCTATGTATGTTTTAGGGTTAGTATCCTCAGTATTTTTGTAAATTTTCAAAAAGTGAAAATTTACTCGTATCGGGGTTTTTTTCTTTGGGCTTCAGACCTGCATCTGTGCAATTTTTTTGTCGGCAGAAGTTCATGTTTGTAGCTCTTTTTTTTTAAAACTTTTTTTTCCCTCGAGATTGATTTGATTAGCAAATCAAAAATTGAGGGTTTTTCGAAACGAGTCTAGTTATCTATATTTATATATATATATATATATATATATATATATATATATATATATATGTGTGTGTGTGTGTGTGTGTGTGTGTATATATATATATATATATATATATATATATATATATATATATATATATATATATATATATATATAATAATGTGTTTTTAATGTATACTGTTTTCTGGGTAAAAGTGGTCAATATTAGGAATAGGGCGTATGAATTGGTGGACACTAAAGTTAACAGATAGGTTGCCACTCAGTGTTGATCTCAGTGTATACCTCTTTTTGAGTAGGTACACATCCACTTATCATCTGTCAGTTGCGTCTCTGTCTTTGGACAGAGTGCGCTTAGGGGATTTTCTGTCAAAGGACACAGGGGCAACCGAGAAAATTATACTAAAGAGATGCCCAGCCCTGGGGAAAAACTGCCCGAGGCCGCAACCTTCCATTGCACCAGAAGGAGGGATCGGTGCTCGCATCGATGCCAGCGTAACCGACGGTTGCTGGGGCTGAGGGGAATTTTTGTTCTTGTTCTGGTCGTGCGCGCTCGTGTCCCCACCTAAAAATAGACCTTGTGTCACATCTCGTCCTAGCGGGGGGACAGAGTAAATACTGTGTATACCTTTGCACACGCTCCCACACACATATATATGTATATAATTTTACAACTTTAAACTTTATTTTTAGTGGATACGCACAGTTGAGTATAGACGCTCTGCTTATTTTAAATGATATATATATACTTTCGTTTAATGACTTGCATATCCGAGAAGATTCAATCCTATGGCCTACTCGCTCTATTCTGGACAAACCGTCGTTAGATCCGACCTGCTTTCAACTGAGTCGCCAACGGGTGCATATTTCCTGAATATTCAGGCGAGCAGACGAAAACAGATATACTGTTTAATTAATAAACACAGCATCTACTTAAATACAGGTATCAACTAAAAATAACGAGAAATCGAGAAAGGACTGATCTTATTCAATCCATCCAAAACTAAACTTGTAATATTTCATTGATTGGATTGATAAATTTGTTTGTTTTATTTTGATTGGTCATTCAGACCAATCAAAATAAAACTATACGAGAATTAAATAACAAATAAATATTAAATTATACGATAAAATTTGAAATTAAAAATTAAATATACCCGTTTTAAAATTTAAATTTGATTTATATTAAGTTTAAAATTATAAAATTGCCGAGGAAAAAAGAAAAAAATACATGTTATTCTATTTATTTTGTTTTTATTGAAATTAAGTTGAAATAAACGTCTTATGTAACTTATGTAATTGATTTGAACTTTTTAAAACCCTTTATTCTAACAGTATCAATTGATAAGACAGCAGAAGTGTTGAAACAAAATGGCTATTTTTGTAGAAGCATGAAAAAATCGATTATTTCCACTATCGATGGGAGTTGGGAAATGCAAAGTCGGTCTTGGCCTTCCTGCTAACTTGGAGCATGTGCATGTAAATTTTGGTGCAAATCCGTCGAAAATTGCATGTGCATTCGTACACACACATACACATATTCTGCCTTTATATATATATATATATATATATATATATATATATATATATATATATATATATATATATATATATATATATATATATATATATGCCAAATTTCAGCTCAACCTATTCACTGGTTTTGTTAGTGAAAACCTCTGCTGACACACACGTAGAGAGTGTTTCACAGAGCCGCCTCTTAAATTAAAAGATTAGAATTAGTTGCCGGAATGTACAGATTCTAGAGCGAGTCCTACCTGCACTTGAGAAATTCTAGCAAAAAACATTGATTTTTTATGTTTCTTCATGACATTTATTTGTAAGAAGCATTCTAACATTACATGGTATGGATTTCAATAGACCGTTGACATCAACCTGGTGTTCTTATTGAGTTCTTTGATTTAAAATATATGTCAAATCAATTCATTGGTTCGTCTTTATTATTTATACAGTGTGTAAACACAAACACTCACACTTACACGGCATTCTGTTTGTTCCTTATAAACAGTTACAGATTATGCAAAGTATTACAGATTTTGCATTTGTTATTTATTATATAATAACGCACACATAAGTTCTGTACAGAGCTTGAAACACTTTATGGACTTCAGACATTTTTATCACACACACACACACACGTAGATTGGCAGACCTTAAAAGGTTTTTGAGATTTTACAAGTTCTTATTTATTACCTCATCAAACACATATACGTCCTGTACAGATATTTTTATTTATATGCTGAGCCGCCTCAAGACTTAGACGATTAGGGCCCTCTACTATTTCCTATCTATTGGAGCTTTGAATAAATTGTGTCTTTTTGTTATTACTCCTAAACCTGTTCCACCATCCCTTTATTCACGTTTTACTAAATATGCCATGCGTTGTTTTCCTCTGTTCCTCTTGCCTACAATCTACCCTGTGTGTATCAAATTTTCCAAGCCCTGCTTTCTCATTATGTGCTCCAGAAATTTCACCTGTCTTTTCCTGGTGTTAAGTATAAGTTTCCATTTCGTTTCCAGTCTCTTGTTGTTCCCATCTTCGGTCCATGGCATCTTCTTCATTCTTCTGTTGAAATATCTGCTTCAGGTTTCTACTTCATCTTTGAGGAGACCGACTGTTCAGTACTCTTTTCTTTGTTTCTAACGATGTTTTTCTGTCTCTTAAATACAGAATGCGGTAGAAATACCTTCCACAATTTAAAAGTCGATCAATCGACCAAATTAACCGCTATTAAAATATATTTCACTGTTGTTTAAACAAAGGGCAACAATTTTTATTCATTTGCTTTTTAAAATGACATCCTCCAAATGCTGGCCTCTATTCGCCACACAGTTTTCTAGACGATTTCTAGAGTTTTCCATCAACCGGAAGTTCGAGCGTTTCGTGATCTTCCGGGTGAATTTCTTTTAAGCACCAAACCCGTGGCCCTGAAATTTTCAATCAGCATCATTCCGTCGTGATATGAAATAAGCAGGAAAAGCTCTCTGTGTTGCAATTACAGTTTCACAAGTCTTAAAAATGTTTTAACAACAAACTCATAATGTGCACCGATTCAACCCATGAGGATAATTGATCACATCTGAAAAAATATTATAAGCCTTTAGCTTAAGGAAGACACTATTACCACTTGCTTAAGTTCACCAGTACCAAACAGGTGACAGTATAAAATGTGGGAGATATTTCTGTCGCACCCTGTATTTATGGGATTTTTTAATCAGAAACGTATGAGTTGAGTTTAGACTTTACAAATTTAGCAAGTATTTTCAGATTATGCAAGACAATAAAGGCACTAAGACGCAAGTCGTTACTGTTTGTTAGAAGATATGAGAAAAACATTATTATGGAGAGGGAACAATAAAGGAAAAGAAATTAATAAGATAGATGATATTAACATTGCATTTAAATTTTTGAAGATCAAAGTTGACTGGAATGCAATAAGCTGAAAGAAAGCCCCACAAGTGAGAAGTGCAAGAGAAGAAACTATTAACATAGAACTTACGGTTACATCTTTTGTCATTTTGACTGTAAAATGATGAGGCTTTTCCGTCAATCCAGTACGGCCCTTAATTTCATAAAATCTAAGCAGCATAGAGAAAGTTCATCAGTACAATTACCATGAAAATATTTATAAAGAAAAGGCACAGGGAAGCTACATTATGGCGGTGATATACTGTCTGAAGCCGGGCTACCAGTTAAAAAATAAAGCGCAGATTCTTCCCTGTATTTTATCAAGTATCTGTAAATGCACAGAAGGAGCACCAGATCAGATGTGGTAGCAATATTCAAAGTATGGATGAATGGTAATCATATAAATGTGTAAGATAGATACAGGCGGAAAAATTGTCCAGCAAATTTCTTAATATCGGAGACATTTTGAATTGATGTTAGCAAATCAAATTCAGTTCTCAATAATAAATTTGTGCTGAAGTCCTCAATTTCCATCTGTATATTACTCGACATTTTTGACATTATTTTGTTCCCTAAATAATTTTTCCATACAACTCCACAGACTTTATTTCCTTCATTGTTCACGGAATTCACGATTATTGTCATTTTCGACTTTCTCTTTCTCATTTTCAAAAATGGTAGAAACCTGCAAATCTTCCCATAGAGTAAATAAACACCAACTACAGAACACACTTGTTTTAATTGAAAAGTGATTAGCAAAAGTCACCATGAATATGATGGGCCATATCTATGATACAATTCCTCACTTTTGGAACTCACACCATTGGTTGGTCATCGTGATTTAAAACATTTTCTTTGGAATAACCATGAATATAAAATTGTCATCTCCAGGCTAGAGAAGCTCTAAGCTCGAGGCAACACGATCAAACAAGGAACTCTTTATTCCGGCAAACATTGTCATGGAGATCAGCGAATGTCTTTAATAGAGGATTTAGTTTTTTAAGGGCATCATTTGTTAAGGATTTAAGTCTAAATGACTAATTGGCAACTCTAGGATTCACGAGGTCGCGGCAAAATCTGAAAGAACAAACCGAAGATTCTGTTATATTTACCTGCATACTCCTTGAGGAGAAAAGAGGTGACATTATGGGTCAAAGAATGCGTAACTCCAATTTGCATAGAATGCTTTAAGGAGTATCTTCAAAGAATATCGTAGATTTAAAACTACTAATTTTAGGATCACATGACGTTTCTTTTATTTAGCTTTCACTATTTCTCTAATCTAAAAGAGTTAAAACATAATTTTTATATTTCTTGTATATAATTAAAGCAAAAAATAAGCTTAAATAACACTCTTGAAACATAAAGGTTCTCTTTTTTTAATCGTTTGACATGAAACATTTTCCCTCCTTTAAATGCTATGTAATTCTCTACTTTGCAGACATTTTGTGACGCGTATAAGTATTTATAATTGTATAAATACATTACAGTCATATATATAGTGAACTATACACTGGAAATACTTAACGTTCTATTCATTAATTACAAAGGTTCAGGTCTAAAAGTTTAACGACAAACTGTTTCTTGTGATGTCTGAGTTTTTTTTTTTACTTAAGAAACATCAAAACTAAGCCATTTCTTCTTTGAAGTAACAATATACTAACTTTCCCAAATGCTTATTGCACTCGTGGGATTCAGAAAGCAATATGAATGTCAAAATTCAACTCAATCTATTCAGGCTGGACACACACACAGAAACATTGTTAATATTTTAGATATATTTGTCTCAGAAACGATCAATTCTCATTTGGTTACCCTGACAGCAAATAAATAAAGAGGGAGTTTCATGAAATTAATAAATTATGCCATCATTATTATTATCATCAGTCCCATAAAATGGGTGAGGTCGTACGTTTACTGTGCAGCAGAGTAGCTGACCATTTCTCTTCACATGTGGGGACTGAAAGCCGGATAGTTAATCCTTTATGTGTAGAGTGTCCTTAGGTAAGTAAACCTTATAGAGGCCACTCATCTCCTTGGCAAACCAACTTCGATGATCTCGAAATTGAGCTTTCCGTCCTGGTCTTTGACAATTCCAGTCAACTGTCCGTCAAGTGATGGCACTGCGCTGGCTGATTACGTAACTATAAATCTGTCATATAGGAAGAAAATGAGTAGATACAGACACCGAGGTTCGAGCGTGTCAATCTCGACTTACGAATATATTTTTCCCCGTCAGATACATAAATAGCGGTGTCAGGCTACTGACTGCAGTGATTATTGATTGGAACTATCCAGTCGAATTAGTGTGAATTATTGTGCGTCGATAATTTAGGGTGTGATTTAGGATTTATTGGATGTTAAGCCGAGCTGCGCTAATAACAAGGTATTCACTGAAATGGTTAATTATCTTTGGTTGACTTTTACTACTATGTTTTTATTAAGTATTTATTTTCAGTTGTAATTAAATACTGTTTTACCATGACACCGAAATCTTGAATTATACTTAATCATTAACGGCCACTGTACGCCACAAAAAAACAAAAAAAACACAAACCTTGACCCTATCCCCATCTGGCAGCTGATCTCTAATTTGATCTGGCTCTAACAGCTCAGAGGAGGTAGATACTAGCTGATCATATTCAATGCCTGAAAAATCACCGGGCCGCCCCTGAATTTGCGCCTAACGCGATGAACGGTGTGTCCTCTCAGGAAGGTCCCGTGCCCAGAGCGCCTATTGGGATTAGATCTCAATCCATACCTCAAATGGTTCTTGTACATATGATCCATTAGCTGGACCATACCAATAAGTACCTGACCCCTCCTGTTATCCTCTACCTTTACAAGAGCCAAATTAGGCCTAAAATGAACTACTGTTACCAATATCTGGACAGGAGTTGCCTAGTCTTTACTTTCTAGTCTTGATAGATTTCAAAAGAGACACCGCGTCCTTGTGAGTGATGAATTATTTCCACTCTACATTCTCTCTCGCACAGTCGAAACATCGCAAGAGTTTTGCTACTCAATCGCTATTTCCATGAAAAGTCTTCAGACGAAAAAAATATTCCTTAGTTCCACCAGTTCTAACCTTAAAGACAAAGAAAGTTTGTCAGTTTATAAACAGTAATTCAGATTTGCCAACCAGACGCGTCTCTGTAGATCAGATCAGTTGACGGTTTCGTATAGGACACAGGTTCGATAACTGTTGGTAAACGCATATTTTCTACGAAATTTCTCGAACATTCTGGCTAGTAAAGGTAATTAATACTGCTTAGTTAAGAAAAATGACAGAGAATTTAATTAAATATATTATATTATAAAAAATAACTTATAAACAGAAAATATTTTACACTTAACACGCACATATATATATATATACACACACAGACACACACACACACACACACACACACACATATATATATATATATATATATATATATATGCGTGTGTATTGAATAAAGTAAAAATTGCGAGAGACTTTGCGCCTCTTACATACATATTAGCTTTTTGGTAACACCATGTTGCGGTCTCAAACATAAGTGCCTTTTGGGTAATAAGGTCGACCCACTTACTTGAACAGAATGTTTTTTGAAAGACTGTTATCTCAGGAGTAAAGTATAAAGAACACATTTTATTAGCTGACAGAAATTTCAGTCCCCTAGTGAGGATTGACTTTCGAGCCCACGTGTTTTTCGGAATTGTTATAATTACAAATGATAAGTGTTCCCCAAATATTTTAAATCCCGTATTTTAAGATGTAGGTAGATGTTATTTTTTCAGCTCGATATTTTACAAGCCCCAATTTGTAATTTGTATGTTGAACTGTTCGTTTTGCCAACTAAAGGACTAAACTTTAATTGCGAAAAGATTTTATTCATGCTTATGCATTAAGTCTATTCGCAATTGAAGTTTCGTTCTTTTTCTCTATTTCCTTCTATACCTTCTGTAGAAGTTCTTGGAGTTTCTTTTTCGTATCTGCTAACAACATTGTGTCATCTGCATATCGTATGTTGTGAAGATTGTGGCCGACAATTCAAATGGGTGCAACAATTAAGATATCTAAGAAGCGTATTAGCAGATGACGGAAAGTGCGACACAGAAATCCGAAGGTGAGTTGCGATAGTGAAAGATGCCTTCCAAAAGCTAAGCAAAATATCAAGAAACAGAAAAATCTCGTTTGAAACAAACAAACGAGTTTGCAAATGTTATGTAATATCAGTCTTCTTATATGGCAAAAAATGTTGGACAATCTTCTCAAAGATGAAGAAAAGATTTGAAGCAAAAGATATGTGGCTCTACAGACGGATGCTGAGAATACCATGGACCAAAGATGTGAGCAACGGCAAAGTTCTAGAGACAACGGCAAAATGGACACTTCTAACTAATATCAGGAACCGACAGTTGAAATTTCTGGGGCTTATAATGAAGAAAGAAGGCTTGGAAAATATGACACTTACAAGACAGATTGAAAATAAAGGAGACAGAGAAAGTAATACATAAGCACTAACCCTGCTTGAGCAGAGCGGGGGTTTGGGAGAGATGGCAAAAACATGAAAGTTGTTAAGAGCTATAAACGACAAGAAGTTGTGGAGATCTATGATCGTCAACGTCCTGAAGGGACATGGCATATGCAACTGCTGCAATTAGATTGTGGTGGTTCCAAATAGTGACAAAATCTTTCTTTTGTGTCTATAAATAATATTATATTACAAAAAAAAACAAAAAAAAACATTTGGGATTTTTTAAGTTATAAAGAATTGTTTATTATTTTATCCCCACACCCACAAAACATATACATATGGGACTAGTTAGAACTTCATAGAGTAAATTTGGTATTATGGTGCCAACAGTATGACTGAGAGTGAAAACGGGAAATTTGGGTCAGAAGAAATCTATTCGAACGTATGGGTCAATTATTGTGTCTAATAAAGTTTATGGTAAGATAAAATGAAAAGCCTTTGCTATATTTTAACTCTTATGCCATATTTGCATTAAAAATACAATTATTTATTGTGTTTTTACTACAATCGGTTGATGGCGAGCATTTTTTTCAAAAAAGAATTCTGATTTTACTAAAAAGACACGTTTTAATACAAATTTTTTATATTGTCCCTTAGAAATTTTAGTATTTGATTTTTTACTCGACGGACGAAAATTAAAAAAAACGAAATTTTCTCCTCAAATTAGTGTAAAGCTTTGTGCTGTTTTTATAGACGATTATTCTGTAAAAAAAAAACATCCTGACGTTCGAGAATAAATGCTTCTCCGCATGTTCTACTGGGAACACAAAACCAATGACAGTTTACGGAGCAAAGTCAAAAGTCTCGTGGGCCGACAGGGATCTCTCATCGCCACTATTAAGCGTCGGAAGGTGACATGTTTTGGCCACGTCACACGGCATAACAGACTCTGCAAAACCATTATATAAGGCACTATTGAAGGCGGATTCAAGCAAGGACATCAACTTCAATGAGAGGACGGACATGACAGTGCCGGAACTCTTGAGAAGTTCCTCTAACAGATAATCCTAGATGAGGTTGTCTGTTTCTTTTTCATTAAGGTCCTCACCATCGACTGAAGCATTCAAGAGACTGATCATGATAAGAACTTTATTTAATATCAGATCAGAAAAAGTTGAAAAATATATAATAAATATGAATAAATATCTGCCTTCTAAGCGAATGTACAACATTATTCATAAGGTTGTAATTAATTATAATCAAGTATTTTGAATTTTAATTTGTTTAAAACAAAAGAGATTACCGTATATACTCGTGTAACGTGCGATCTCGCGTATTGTGCTGTCCCCAAATTTCCACTTATAAAAATGATTTGCATCTCGTGTATCATGCGAGTTCATTTTTTGAGAGACCAAATTAAAATAGACTAACCTCTTTTCCTTTATCTCTTTATCCCCTCTTCTAGTTAAATAAGTTCAAAAACTAAAAGAGAATGATAAGTATATCTTTAGTAATACTGTACTCGTTGCGGAAAAACGTATAGCCATAAAAAACCGTTACCTAAAAATAATAATCTATTTAACCTGTTACACGATTTAGACAATTTCGTTGTTGTTTATATATATATATATATATATATATATATATGTGTGTGTGTGTGTGTGTGTGTGTGTGTGTGTGTGTGCATTATTTACATTATTCGGACTATTGTCCTCATCTTTGTCGCTAATTGTCCGAATAATGTAAATAATGTACATAATACCTCATCTCAGAAATATAGACACTGATAGATATATATATATATATATATATATATATATATATATATATATATATATAGAGAGAGAGAGAGAGAGAGAGAGAGAGAGAGAAAGAAAAAAGAGAGAGAGATGTTGAAAGGACTGAAAAATTGCTTTTCGTTTTTTTGGGTCAGATTATATCAAGTGTGACAAGCCGAGAAAATTCAGTATCATAGAGTTTGGTAGGTAGAATAAATAGACGGAAAAAAAGAGGTTAAGATTGTCGTGATCGGGTTAGTCTCCTTTCGACAGTTTCTGTTCCAAAGAGTAGCACTTCTTGGGAAACTTCCTTCTTAACCAATGGAATTGGACAGGGATATGGGGATGATTCAAATTTCCGTACTAGCCTAAATGGATAGAATGAACCAACCATTTTCGAAACAGCTTTATGTTATGGACGTTTATATGAGTTCCACCTGAAATCTGTAGTCAACTCCAGGCCCAATAGATGATCCAAATGAGGAGATTTATTGAGAGTGAAAGCATTCAGGAAAATTCAGGGTCTGATCGGTGACGATCAAAACTGGATTATCACTATTTGCGACCTCTAGATTAATGAAATTATGCACCCCTCCCTCACACAAACACCTGCACCCTTCTTGAATATCCTAGTCTCGTCATATAGATTTTATCGACATTTACATAGCTTGAAATACATTGATTGCAAATTCTTTCAATAAACTAAAATAACTCCAATTTGTTTTTCAATTAAAATATCCCTTAAAAAATATGACTACTTTAATATAAATGAAAACAAATTAGTAAATAAAAACATTTTTTATAACAAGCATTTTAATAATAAAACAATCCCCAAAAATGTAGGTTTGTCATAATGATATCATTTCATTTTATGTAACTATTTAGATTTTATAACATGTACAACATAAAAATCATTGTTTTAAAAAAGCATGAAGGGTCTTAGGCTGCAACCTATAAAAGCCTTAAGGATATTCCGACACAGAGACCTAGGCTGCAAGTTATACAAGCCTAAATCATATTCCGGCAGAGGGCCCTAGGATGCAACCTATCCAAGTCTAAAGGATATTCCGGTACAGAAACATAGGCTGCAAACTATACAAGCCTAAAGGATATTCCGGCAGAGAGCCCTAGGCTGCTGCCTAGAGAAGCCTAAAAGATATTCCGGCACGGGCCCCTAGGATGCAACCTATACAAGCCTAAAAGAAATTCCTGTCCTCATGATTATAAACCGATACTAGTTTATGTATTTATTTATTTTTTTGAAGTATTGGCTGTTAATAGCTGGTTTTGTTATGCATTTTCTTTTTTTACCAGTGATGATTTAGAGTTAGTTTACAGGCAAGCGCATATGCAAGTCTCCGTTAATTATATATATATATATATATATATATATACGTAAGTGTATATAACTGCTTCATGGTAATTATGCGACCCTTTCTATATATATATATATATATATATATATATATATATATATATATATATATATATATATATATATATACGTGTGTGTGTGTTTGTGTGCGTGTGTTTGTGTGCGTGTGTTTATGAACATCTTTCTTCGACACATGCGGGATACTATCTGAAGACACATTCTCAGTCACAAAGAAAACTAATAATGTGTTCTGTGTTTGTGGGTGGTAAGAAAAAGTAGCATAATTAATTGATGTCCGCTGAAAAACTGACTTAACGTTCAGTGAATCAGTGAGGTTTCCAGTGGAGCTCTTCTTTTTTGAAGATCAAAAGAGTGACGGGGAATCGCTGGATCTGCCACTGTTGATATTTTCTTTTGATCAACGTTGATCATTTTGTTGTTTTGAGTCATTCATGCCTTGGTTTCTTTCCATCTATGTATACCGACGTGCGCGTATGTGTGTGAGTACAAATATATATATATATATATATATATATTAATTTCACCGCAAGAAAGGCAATAATGCCGCTACGACGTAAGGGAGTGAAACAGGACGAGAAAACTTTAGTGTGGCGAAAGAAGAATACAAAAACAAGAATCAGGATGGAAGAAGATGGCGATTGGCGTTACATTTAAATTTCTTAAGATTGTAGATGGCAGGAAAATATGAACCCATGACAGTGTTCTGCAGGTAAGAATTGCGAGAAAAGGTACTACTAGAACATGCTTTTATATCTAGCTAGTTAAATGCTGATATCTTGTTGCCAATCTAGTACAACGCTTAAATTCCTGCACCCGTGGCACCAAGGAGGAAAGCTTATCAGAAAATTTGAGATAACAATATTATATTTGTAGAAAAAAGACAGAAGCCAAGTCACGGCAGTAGAGAAGTGACTGAATTCGAGATGCCAGGATCGATTACATTATAGACCCTATATATATATGGATATATATATATATGGAACAATTTTAGAAAGATTCAATAGATTTAAGTACTATCGCTAATGAGTCACTTTTGCACAAAAAGTGGCTCCAGATTTGAATTTCTACATTCGCATATCACAATCAACCAGCGACGTTATTGCAAATGCGCTGAAGCCTTTGAAACATCAAACAACTATTTTATCGTCTGCTACGAAATCTGAGGGGTCACTCCACAAAATGATCAATATTTTTCCTACTGGAAAAAGATTTTTAAAAATTAGCAAAAATATTTATTAATCAGTTGCCTTCTGAGTTTCGAAAGCTAATTATTATTTTTTGAGCCTATTTAATTCTTATAAATATTTGTTATGTTAAAATTTCATGGTTGTTTGGTCGTTGTTGTGGAAAAGCTGAATTATCAAAATCTTTCGTTTAATTTATTACTCAGCATTTCACATTTTATTTGCGCAACATCTTACAAAGCCTAGCGATTTTAACTTAAATTATGCACACTTGAAACATCCGAACGGAGTTTTGTAAAGAAAACTTTAGTAGAGGCTATAATACAACCTTCCACGTCGGCTGAGATGCTGACTACTAGAAAATTACATGTATTCATAAAACAACGTAAATACGTGACACCCACTTTATTTAGACACTTTCTCTTTCTTCTATCATACTAATGCTATTGATTTGGTTGCCTTGTAAAAAAAGAAAAACAAAATATTTTTGTGTCAGTTTGTTTCGGGGCGATCTTTGTAATTCGTCTCTTTTAATGTGAAATAAAACAAATATTCAATAATAAAAATTAAATCTTTTCGCTTTATATATTATATATATATATATATATATATGACAGAATATAGTTCTAAAGTATGATATATTTATAGTGAAAAGTGGTCAGTGTCAGCGCTAGAGCGTATGTAAATATAAAAATTGACTGAGGTTAACACTGAGAGGCGACAGTCTGTAACATCAGCATTGTTTCTACGGCAGGAATATTCTGACAGAGCACATCTCTCTTCAGGCTTGTTTCGAATTCAGAGTTTTCATTCTCATAAGCTAGTTACCCTTATAGATTGAGATTGAATTGATGAATTGAAACCTTTCCCCCACGGTATGTATTCGAAAGTGAACAAAACGAACTTGTATCGTCGATTTCTCTATAAGACCAAGCCTTTCACTGTCCGAACATAGAGACATATCGCAGAACAATAAAACAACACCCCGAGTATATGCGGTGGTTGTGTTTTGAATAAGATGAAGTGTAATATTCAAACGTAGGTCCCTTTATTAAGCGGATTCAAAAACTAGAATTAAACAAATAATAATAATAATAATAATAAATCAATAATAATAATAATAATGATAATAATAATAATAAAACTGCTGAGTTTATATTTTGCTTGTGTTTCAATGAATAACACGGAATGTCATCTTCAGACTTCAGTGCGTGATACACGCTTAGGCGATCATGTATCTTTCGATACATGACTGACGAGGCAGATTTCTTCTCCTGCAGTAGGTTGCCATTGCTTTCTGAGTGTTTTAGAGTGGTTTCACAGTGGAGGCTTGTATTTGTACTAAGTCGGTCCTAAAATAGGTTCGACGTACAAAACGTTAGGAACTTGATATAATAGGTAATGACGCAGAGTAATCTAGTTGTGGTGGCTGATACTTTAGTATCAGACTAACGGTCGTCTGACATCGACTGACTAACCAACTCACTGAGCGACTTAGCGACCCCTACTTATTATAGGTGGGAGAGTCTATTAACTATAGAATAGGTGTGTTCCACTATAACACTGAGGTAGACCAGTTGCCATCCAAAATCATAGAACCCGGTCTGTTCTGCTATTTATCCATACCTGGGGGGAGGCGGAAAGAAGAGGATTCATACATTTCTCAAGGGTATTAGCTCGTAAGCGAATGTAATGAATTCGACTGGAATTCGAAATCGGCTCTCCGATTCCTCAATCCCAGCCGTTATCCATTATTCCGTGCGGACAAAAAAGGGCAACATATGGTCCGGTTCTCCTGCTATATATTTAGAGATTCTTGATAAAATCCAAAGAAGAATCAGCAATATTATTGGTCCTGATCTGGCGCCTCGGGATCAGTCATTTTACAAATGCCGTAAAGCTGCCGTTTTATGGTAACTCTTCGGGTGAACTCTTCGCTATGGTCCCTTGACTTTATGAATTTAAGCGCAGCACTAGATTTCTATGTTTCAACATCTTACAGTTGAATTGGCAAGAGATGCAACCGTAAGTTCTATGCTAATAGTTTATTTTCTCGTACTTCTCACTTGTGGAACTCTTCTCGGACTCCAGTTAATTGTGATTTTTAAAAACTAAATGCAATGTCAATCGTTATCTACTGTCTTCTTGATTACTCTTCTATAGATCTCGCTCCTTAATAAGATTTCTGATTTCTATTCTTTCACACTCAGTAACCCTTCGTGTCGTAGTAGCTTTTCTGCCTTGCATGGGGTGAAATGATTCGAAAACCAATTTAAATTCCATGTCCATTGTTATCTACTGTTCTCGCTCCTTTCTTGTTTCTATTCTTCAACACTCAGTAACCCCCCACCCCCGTGTCTTAGTGGTTTTACTCCCCCGCTTGAAATAAGTAGATTAAAAAAGAAAGTATCCCTAGAAATGGGTGGTAGAACACACCCGTAGATTAACTTAAGGATTCAGTTTAAAATTCACTGTGGATTGCCCGGATCGACATACCCCTGATGAAGTCCAGAGCGTTCAACGTCCGAAACGTTATGATAACAACAATAACAATGAGTACAATAATCTTCCCTTTCAAAAACAGATTCTAAAACTAGAATGAAGAAATGATATCAATATTTAATCGTATAAAGATTTACAATTTGGCAATATGACAATTTCTATTTTTCACACAAACGAAACTACGACACCTGACAGATATTATATATACCAATGTAAGAGCTGTAAACGAAACTTATCTCATTTGTAAGTCAAGTGAGTTTTAATATAATCAAATTGTTTTTAAAATTCACCTTCTGGTTGATAAATAAGATCTGGTTTAACAGCCTCGTCTCAGAATTAAAGCCTGCCAAAAGAGAAATAAAATAATTTATCAAAACAGCTGGCTGCATATTAAAAGTCGATCGATATGGCGAATAATCGATAATCAAGCCTGAGTTAAAAATAAGATTGATCTTTTTATAGTATCGCCTGTTGCGCAATTGGCGTTGTTTGTTGCCCGTCGTTGAGTCGTTCATTTTTTTTTTTTTTTTAAAGATTGTGTCTACATCAAAGACTGGAATCACAATGAAAATCATCTTTGTCAAATCTGTCGACATCTTTCATCGTCAATAGAAATATTTTCAGCTCGAAACAAGAAACAGACATTCATTCACACATTTTGATTGTTGAATGTCCTTTCAGTTTTTGTGTGCGTTCATTTTGTGTGCCTAGTGACAGGGGTTCGATACTTGATATCGTTTCAAAACTGAAGGGAAAACGAATTTTATACTGTTTAGCACTCATTCATCATCATTATTTATGTGTCATATCTCTTCAAGACGTGGACGATCATGGCTCTTCACAACTTCCTCTCCCTTGTACCTTCAAGCAATTTTTTACTCTTCATCATTCATTGCTTTGTCATCTGTTCACAGGATTCATTAAGTAGTCTATTCTTTATGTCACTTTTCTCCTTTTGCTTTCTTCATGCCCTGTGAGTGTCAAATTCTCCAAACTCTCTTTCCTTATTATGTGTCCTATAAATGTCAACTAACTTTATTCTGTTTCTATTAGAAAGTTGTATTTCCCATTTTCTGAAGTTTTTTCCTTGCTCACATGTTCAGATCATGGAACACTCAACCTCCGTCTATCGCTATTTCTATGGCTGTGAATTTAAGGAAATTGTCATCGCGCGATCCCGTGACACATCAGGGTCGTAGGGGCACTACCAAGATAACCTGACGGAACCCAACCCTCTCCAGGTTTTTGAATTCGGAGTTACCTTCTCCTAGATCAATTGCCACCCAAGGGTACTGAACCTAGTCTGTCCTGCAATTTTTCCCATAGCTGGGTGGGGGGAGTAGAAGAGGATTTTTTTCCAAGAGTATTAGCACATAAGTGAATGTAATGGATCTGACTGGAATTCGAACTCGACTCTCCGACTTTTCAATCCGAGCTGCCATCCATTACTCCACCGTGCTTTGAATACTGTCATGTAATAGGTTAAATATATATGTTCAACATTATTTTCTTGGCTTGTAAGGATATTTTTCCTGTCTTTGTACAAATTAATTGAAACAACTGCTTTGGTTTTCTTTCTTTCACCTTACGGTCAGAATTAAACCCACTGGAATGACTGGATGTAATAGATTTCTATTTTTCTACAGATTAGGTCATTTGCAGTGGTGTTCAGTAATATGAATCTATTTTCGAGGTGTGTGATGAAATTTGTTTGGCCTTGAAAAATATTGCGTCATCCGTGATTGCATCAAATTTTTATCACCTCCAGACACTATTGTCTCGACTGTCGATTAGTTGTCCTATGACTATTGTCTGCACTGGACGTTACTCCAATGAAGCGTACAAAAATTGTAATACTGCAAGAACACACTGGCAAGCCTTACTAGTGAGCAAATCAAACTACTATAAAGTGACCCGTAAACTCTATTGATTTAAATCCAATCAAGAATCGAACTACTAACATGTCCTCAAGGTCATGTTTTATTGGAAAAAATACGAAAAAAAATGTAAATAATGACGGAATTATTCGTTTTGTTTCAATTAATTTGTACAAGTGTGTATGCACCGATCCAAGCCATGATGGTAATTAATGACATCCAAACAAATAGAAAGATATTATCTAGATGAGGCCACCGTTGTTACTTGCTTTAGTTCAAGAACACCACAGAGGTGACTGTTTAAAATGTGGGAGGTATTACTGCCGCACCCTATATATTTCGTCATCCCAACAAGCCTTTGAATTTCTGTTTTGCCTTCGTCTGATAAAAGACTTCCCAAATATGTAAATTTCTGTACTTTGTAAATTTTGACGTCTCTTAATTCGTAGTTCACCAGATCGGCTATCTCTCTTACCGACAAACATACCTTGTGTCAGAGGAGGGACTCATGCCTTTTTACAATGACACTAATGAACATGACACAAATACTACTGATTTTGAATTCGGCTCGATGATCCAAGGCTCTTAAGCTCAACAATTCCCCCCCGACATCACTAAGATGTCTAGTTATGGTCCTCCAGACGCTATCTTCCTTATAGTAACAATGACATATTTACCAAGATTATCATACATAGACGCGTGGCCATAAGCTACAAACTTTCGATCAGCAAAGAACAGATCCCGATTTTTTTCTATTTATGGTGAGCGGTTGTATACTCAAAAATGCTATCTTCGTACGTTTATTGGGACTTAATTTATTGCAGACATCAAGTTGAAATCATTTATACGAACAGACATATATATATATATGTTATATCTCTCCCTATCTCCCTACACATATATATATATATATATATATATATATATATATATATATATATATTGTCATCCACAGACAGACTGTTTCGCTCATCAGTATGGCTAGGCGTCCGGTTGCTTCTAGTTAGGATCGAAACCCGACTGATTCTACCACTAAGCCGTTGGCGTAGGACAGGGATGAAGGTGAATTTAAGCGTATTTGTTTTTAGATAAACACACTGTGACTGACAGAACTCAATTCGATTTACCGAAGAGACTTGCATTATTAGCCGTAATAGTCAATCTGTACAAACCCACACTTCCTCCCCAGAGGGTTCAACCGAAATAAATTTTTCAGGAGCATATATATTGTCATCCACAGACAGATTGTTTCGCTGTATTACAGCTCATCAGAGTGGATAGACGACCGGTTGACTCTAGCTAGGTTCGAAACCAGACTGAATTGGCGTCAGTTGGGGATTCTATCACTAAGCCGTTGGATGAAGGTAAATATACGCGTGTTTATTTTTAGATAAACACACAGTGACTGAGAGAACTCAATTCGATTTACCGAAGAGTCTTACATATATATATATATATATATAAATATAAATATATATATATATATATATATATATATATATATATTTATGTAAGTCTGTCCGTATCTATGTGTACGTCTGTTCTTATCTATCTATCTATCTATCTATCTATCTATCTATCTATCTATCTATCTATCTATCTATATATATATATATATATATATATATATATGTGTGTGTGTCTGTTCCTATCTATCTGTCTGTTATCTATCTATCTATCTGTTTATCTATCTATGTCAGTTCATCATCTCTATCTATCTGTGAACATCCATCCAAAGCGTTCGGTTAGTTTTTCACACACTAGAGTGTCACTGCACAATGTGTTTTGGTTTATGTCTGCGTCGGAACTAGCAAAGATCTGGCGTAAGTTCACAATGGAGCCGAAATATTGCCACAACGAGAAAATATAACTTGTATGCTCTTAAAGAGATATAGTGGGATGTTTTAATTCATGGATTTTACTAGCACTGGCTACAAAAGCGTAAAGGCAAGAAAAGAAAAGAAAAAGAAGGAGAACGGAAACAAAAGAAAGAACAAAGAAATAATATAAAACAGAATGAAGATAAACGCGTAAAGGGAAAAAAAAGACAAGAAAAGAATGAGAATGGAAAGCAAAAGAAAGAAAAACAAGAAACCTCATAAAACAGAATTAAGAGAAATGTGTAAAGGAAAGAAAAGAAAAGGAAAGAAAGA
>CAHIKZ030001913.1:2652500-2712500 GCA_903632075.3 Acanthosepion pharaonis
TCAGTAGATAGACATAAAAACTGTTCAAATGTTATTTTCCGAGCGCTTTCGGCTATACATTTATCCATTTTCAAGATTGAAGTATAATACATGTTTACAAGAAATAGATTGTTGTATGTACATATTTATATCATGTTTTATTACAAAACACGGCCAAAATATTGTGTCCATGTTCATAGTTGATATTATTGGGTATAGTTTTTTGTTTTTATT
The DNA here is from genome assembly GCA_903632075.3 of Acanthosepion pharaonis. NCBI lineage: Eukaryota > Metazoa > Mollusca > Cephalopoda > Sepiida > Sepiidae > Acanthosepion > Acanthosepion pharaonis. The sequence goes on from CAHIKZ030001913.1 coordinate 2,652,714, forward strand.
AATAAGTTCTTTAATTATTTATTATATAATAATTTCCATTATATATATATATATATATATATATATATATATATATGTGTATATGTGTGTGTGTGTGTGTGTGTGTGTGTGTGCGTATATCTATTATTTCAAACGTTATTAGTAGTGGATACCCGTGTTTATTTTTTTTATTTCTGAACGTGCGAACTTTGAAGGCAATACAATGTTTTCTTATATATATATATATATATATATATATATATATATATAGTTACAATTCCCCCTTTTGTTTATGCTGAGAAATACTTTGTGGTTTTTGAACGTTGTCTATCCAAATTTCTATGCAAACTTTATTTTTTTCTCCATGTTACTTTTTTCTGTTTAAATTCAATTTCCATACATGCATTGGTGAATTTCCTCAAGGAAAAAAAAAAGCCCCTTCTTGTCATTAATTGATATATATATATATATATATATATATATATATATATATTATATATATATAGATAGATAGGAAACATTTCGTAATGTTTTTCAATAGGTCATATTTGAACACGTCATTTCCTTTCACACGTGGCTGAAATTTATGACACATATATATATATATATATATATATATATATTCTGAAAGTTGATATTTCAACGCCTTTTTTCCATACGATACGTGTGTGGATTGCGAATTGTAAATGTTGTTATGTCAAAACTAGAAATGGAGACAAATGTGATATGAGATATTTGTGTAATTTGATTGGCTTTCATTTCCGGGAAGGAAAGGACGCTGTATAAATAGAAAAATAAAAATGATTCCCTCTTTCATTCTTTGCTCAAACGCGAAAAAAGACGATCTATACTTTTTTAAATAAAGATCACAGGTGATGAAAAGTGAATTGTTTAGAACAATGTAAGCGATGCAATGGTCATGGAGAAAACAAAATGAGCTACCGCTAATTACTCCAAAAGTTGTCTGTATACGAAGAAAGTAATGCTCTGTCCATGCAGGAATTGGGATGATGTTGCTTATTACGAGCACCTTCTGCAAAATTGAATTCAGACAAACACTGTTCCCATTTGGACCAATTAAAGATCGCAATCGGAAGAAAGCGCCCCGAATTCGTCAATCGAAAAGGTGTCGTTTTCAAGCAGGACAATCATGAGGTGGAGAGGAGGTGAATAGTCTTCACATTCGCATCGATACGAGGCGATCTTCTGGTCAATCTCCGCCAATATGAGTTATCTGCTCGAAGTGAGCACCGTCTTTTTATTTTTCAGCGAGGCTCACCCTTTACAATGCTCGAGGGCCACTCTAGGTAGACGTTTACGAATGGAGCCCATTTGTGCGTATAGGAGTGGACCTCAATTTGGGGACTCGTACATACAGATACAGGAATGACTGGTCAGTTCCCTGTACTGCAACAACAAGTACCTGACTCCTCGTGTTAGCCTCTATCATTACAATAGCCAGATCAGGTCTTAAATGTACTAATGTTGTCATATTTGGTCAGGGGCTGCCTAGTCCTCACTTTCCTGTCTCGATAGAGTCAAACAGCGTCTATGAATCCTCGTGGGTGACAAATTATTTTCCACCTTCTAACCTCTTCCTCACAGACGGGATGTGGCAAACCACTCATTGCTCTGTTGCTACTTCCATGGAAACTGAAGCGACGAACTTCGTTCCTTGGTCCCGCCAGTTCTAATCGTCACGGCCAGGACCCGCTATCCCACCCACATTGTAACAAACCGCCTTCCGTATTCAATCGGTGATAAGTAAGTTCAACACGAACACGTGGTCATTATTTACATTATCGGACTATTGTCCTCATCTTTTTTGCCATATTTATTACAACGTTTCGGACGTTGTACGCTCCGGCCTTCTTCATGTGGTTTGAATGTCGAACTGAAGCCTTTATTTCTGAACCCTTTATCCACTGTCATGTGTCCTCAAGGCGTGGGTTAGATCCAGTGACAGGACCCAAAGAGTGTGAGTTCAATACCCGGTTAAGGCAGTGGAGAACTTGGAGAGGGGAATTAACATGAGATAACTGACATCCATTAGATATGGCACGGGGAACTAGAACAGTCTACCCCAGTGAGCGAAATAAAGGGTTCAGTTCGACATTCTAACCACCTGAAGAAGGCCGAAGTGTACAACGGCCGAAACGTTGTAATAAATATGGCGACAAAGATGAGGATAATAGTCTGAATAATGTAAATAATGTATATAATACCTCATCTCAGAAATATAGACAGATACAAACAGGTTCTTTCCACGAACCATTGCCCTGTGCAACCGACTACGGGTGAATGTTTCCCCGATCACTATAATCTTAACCCGGGTAACTTCAACGTAGTGTAATGGTTACCAAGCTTGTCTTACTAAAACAATTACGACTGAAAAGTGAGTTTTATCCTCACTGGGTGCCCCGTACTTCCGTCCTTGTGCTACATCCTTAGCTGCGCTTAGAATATCCTTAGCAGACTTCGCCGTGGTAGAATTGTTGTAGTATTCCTACGGACCATTGTAGTATTCCTAATGTCCCCATTCACATAAATAAAGTAGTAAATACTGTATGTTGGTCTGTAGTTGGAGATTCATCTCCGGCTGTGCTGGTCGAACTCTCTGCCACCGGACAGAGAGGGTCTCCAGACGAGGCTATGTTAAAGTACAGAATCTCGTCTCGGGAAACAGCTACCCTAACCCGGGATGTACAGGGAATTTTTGGCCGAGCCTTCGGACTCGGATACCCCACATTAAATTCGGTCGTGTGCCACATCTGACCTCTAGGGGCGGTTTGTAGATATCCTAATGTTGGAGATTCATTGTGGAATTCACTTGACTCACTTCTAGCAGTTGACTACTACTTCTACGCGCCGCTGGCGAATCTTCTATGTGTTGTCCTAAGTCTTATCATTCATTACCAACCTTCGTTTGATTATTCTATTCAGAAACCTTCCCTAGGTTACGACAGTAATGGTTAAAAAGCACGTCTTAGTAGATCAGTTATGAGGGAAAAGAGAGTTTTATCCTCACTGGGTGCCCCATACGTTCTTGCTTGTGTCACTTCTAGGCTACGCTTAGAAAATATTTAGGAGACTTCGTCGTGGCATAATGGTTAGCAAGCTTGTCTTAGTAGATGAATTACAACTGAAAAGTGAGTTTTATCCTCACTTGATACTCCGTAATTTCGTCGTTGTGTTATAACTAAGCTAAGCTTAGAAAATCATTAGGAGACTTGGCCGTGGTTTTAAGATTAGCAAGCTCTTCTTACTGTATTAATTACGACTGAAAAGTGATTTTTGTCCTCACTGGATGCCCCATAATTTCATCCTTGTGTCACGTGTAAGCTACGCTTAAAAAATCACCAATACAACCAAGTCTAGATTATCCGTTATCTTTCTCGCCTATCCTGTTTCTTACACTGTAACCCTCTACTTCGAGTGACTCCCGAGCCTTGTACAGGGTGAACCACACCGTACGAAATACACAAACCCCCTATTATAATAATATTAAATGGATTTAAAATCAATGTTTAGATATCTGCTTGGTTAATGTTTACCCAGACAGTATAGGCTACCTAGGCAGCCTAACCTTATCATATTGTAATATTTTTGCAAATGACGGGGGTTCTATATGGAAAGTAGAGGTATCACGTAGGTTAATATTTACCCAGTCACCGTATATAATCAGGACTAATACCTGGCCTAACTGCAGAATCTTGAAATATAGCGTCGTTAAGAAAAGAACAGTTTATATTGAAACTTGTGGTAATTGGAAGGAGCTTATGTTTACCCAGAGGCCATAACCTGCACAAAATGGTACCTAACCTTTTACTTTCTAATCCTGTCCTGGTAAATGTAAAGGGGATCGCTTTATAATCAAATTTAGAGTGTCTAGTAGGGTTATGTTTACTCTGGCACATGAAAACATTCATCTATTCTAACTCTATAATTACTGATATATTAAATGCAAATACAAGTCGGCTTTAGATGTGAAGCTTAGGCTTTTAGTTGATTAATGTGTAACACGAAGCAGTAGTCGTTCTTAGTTTAACTCCATGATGTTATAATATTAAATGTAAATCAGATGGTTATTATATGCTTCATCAAATAAAGTAACATTTTAAACTTTCTGTTAATACAGTCTAATAGATTAAGTCCTTGGAGAAATGTAATATCTATCTATATCTAAAACAGTAAGTTGTTAAATGCATTCAGGGAGGAATAGTCCACTCGTGACCAAGTACGGCCATTTTTATACGATTTTGGTTTATATATATATATATATATATATATGTTAAAATTTATCATTCATACAAAAAGTAAATTAGTAATGTTAATGATATAAAATGGCAAAATCCCTTCGCTAACAAAATTTTAAAGATGCATTAACCTACCAGTCACTCGATGAATGTTATGATCCTTGTTTTTTAAAAATTATAAGCTGTATAAGGTCTTTCTTAAATACGCAAGTACTTTCGACTGTACATTCAGTCATCTTCAGGCATGGAAATTATTTTGTTTTTGGTAAAATTCAGGTAGCATCCGAGACAAAAAAATATAATGCGAAACGAAATATGGTTTTTGGGGTGCTGGTGTTAATAAAATAGTGTTCGATGTAATATAAAAGAGTTATTAAGTATATATTAATAAATATACATATTTTTTCCTCACCGCTAACACGACTCGGAGTTTCATACAAAACGCAATCCTCAGGTACTGAGTAAAGATTGACCTTTACATAATTTAAATTTTAATAAAATATATCTTGTTAGAGCAATGCTAGTGTTGGATACCAACTGTAAGAAAAAGAACACTCTAACGCAATTCACTCCGCCAGAAATTTAGAAACGGCTTGCTGTTCGACTTTGTATTTGCCCTGGAAGCTGCAATACGAACATTTCAGAGTGTTTAGATGTCAATCTGAGGACAGTGTAGAGGATTTGGAAAGAGTTGGAGGAGTCTAATGGTGATTACGAAGGTGTTTGGAGTGATCACATGGCAGCGACGTTATGCCTTCATTCATCTTCCCAGAAGGCCTCAGACTCAACACGAAGGCCTATATCAAATGCCTTGAGGAGGTAGTGCTGCCCTGGGTCAAGAGGGTGGCTGCTGGAAGACTTATGTCTGGCACTACCGCATTGATTGTGGTGAAATGCTTATATATATGTATATATATATATATATATATATATGTGTGTGTGTGTGTGTGTGTGTGTGTGTGTGTGTGTGCGTGTGTTTGTGTGTGTGATTTATTTGTGTGTGTGCGTGTGTGTATACATATATGTATGCGTGTGTGTATGTGTGTACATATATGTGTGCGTGTGTGTATGTGTGTACATAAATATATATATATATATATATATATATGTGTGTGTATGTGTCCGTGTGTGTGTGTAAATATATATGCCTGTGTTTTTGCATGTGAGTATGGGTGAGAGTGAGAGAAAGTGCATTTATATCGGTGAGACGTTTGTGCGTGTGTACAAATAAATATATGTGTGTGAGTGTCTGCCTGTGTGTCCTTCGGTGTGTCTGTCTGTGTGCCAGTGTGTGTAATTTCTCAAGAATGAGGTTAGGTCTGGAGAGATTTGAAAGCTCAAATGTTTTCAATAAAGGGTCATAATTGCATAGGGTTTGGCTGCGATTAAGAGCATACTTTAAACAAATATCCGTATTCATTTAGTAGTTTTGTACTTACTTACTTATGACTTATATGTACAGTGTAAGCATGAATTTGATCTGCTTAATTATGTCGTCAGATGCTAGACGCTGCGCCCACGAAAAATGTATGCCTATCGCTACGCATAAGCGCACACGGCTCTCCAAATACGTAGAACAAGACAGTATAAGCAAAAGTTATGATGGGTGAGCAATAAATCATTTCCACTGTTGATCGTCATTTCCTTCCAAATAATTTACATTATGAAATATGCGCATATTTTTTCAGTAACCCTTACACGGTTTTTAAGCAAGCGCAATCTTTCCTCACATGGAATCTCAAAGCATTTCTATAAACAAATCATTAGCAATACATTTATGCATATAAAGTCTATATTCTGTAAGTTATGCTTGGGGCACGTGGCCGTGTGGTTAGAAGTTCCGCTTTTTGACCATGAGTTTCCGGGTTCGAATCTCACCATAGTCGATTTGCCTGAAAAGCATGCCATACGAGTGAAATTGGGTAGAAGTCGGGGGACGTCGATGCTGTGGGTCGTCGGTTGTGCTAGCACGAAGTCATAAGTCATCGTGACCGAGGGTTTTAAGTGTGCTGGCCTTGTTCAGATTGTTGATCATGCTATTGTTGTAACTAAGCATAGTTGCAGTATAAACCACAGGTGTGCTCTGTGGATGTTGAACAAACACAAAATGCGCCTGAGCAAGCGTCTGCAATAGGGATTATCTAGCAACCTTAGTAGACGGATCTCCTCGAATACGATTGGCCAGCTATTATTAATGCTTGCAATGTCCGCCAGGCGCAATTAGGTGTATCATAATGATTCCTAGGAAAATAAAATAAAATTGTTATTACAAATTTTACATTGCCTACAACTTATATGATCATCAACGCATTTATATTATACATACAACGTATATATTCTGTCAGTAACATTTGTAAGTTAAGCAACATCGAGCCTGGTCAGTTCTGATATGGGTAACCGCTTGGGAATACCAGGTGCTGTAAGCTAGGATGTGCGGCTGGTGTAATGCTTGGAATTGTTAATCGGAGAGCCGGCTACCTATTCTCGTTGGTTCGTTTTATTCATTTACACGCAAATAGCCTATGTATGAATCCACATCTTCTACCCCCAGCTATGGGTTAATTAGTAAGACTTGTCTCGTAAAACCATTATTAACTCCAAAACAAATTCTTGCAATCTAAAAATATTTTCTGGCTTTAAATAAACCTGCAAATGATTCATAAGCCGCAGAAAACGAATCTGCCAAAAAAAAAAGTATAATGCTTGCTTTAATTCCTATCCACGGACAATCCAGTTTTTCATGATTTTAAAAGCATCCCTATAATAAAAATTATTAGCTGTAAAATTAAGCGATACAGATATTAAACCTATTCTACCAATAATGCTTGCATTAATTCCTGACAATCACTTCCTTACTTATTTTCCACATATTCTTAATTATATTTTACATACAATATTACTATTCACTGATTAATATTTGTCATAATTCCTGACCACTGATAATCCCTGTTTTCTTGATTTTCAAAGGAATTCTATGATCAAATTATTAGCAATGTATTTACTATCTGTCTATATTTCTGAGATGAGGTATTATGTACATTGCTTACATTATTCGGACTATGTCAGTGTATCACTGTGTCACACTTTTTCAACTTTTCTCCTAGAAGCCATAGCCCAACATATTTTGAAATCAGGCCGACCCCGTGAGCAAATTAAAACCATTCCGGGTCGGATTTGGACCCACAATCCTGAAATTTTGGTTTCCCAAGTTTTCATTACTTCGATTGTTTTCGGTAATTTTTTTTTTTAAGTGACTTTTTCGACGTATGATAATTTTTATAACTTAGAAATAAATTTGGGATTAATTGAAATTAATTGCAAAATCAAGCAAAAGTCAGCCATGAAATAAAAATAATTGTTTTTACGGGAAGTAAGGAGGTTCCGTTCATCAAATCTTTAAATTAAGTGGCAACAGAAGAATTATCATTGAACTTTTAAAAGGTAAGCTTAAATATTAATGCAAAACTTAAATGCAGCGATCAATTTTGAGTTCTTCTGTAGTTTATTGTTGCCTATCACATCTAATCCTTACTCCCTATTAAATGCCGCCCGATAGGGCATATGTTAAGCTAACATATATATATATATATATATATATATATATATATATATATATATATATTGTGTATTTAGGCAGGAATCCTTCTTTTATGCACATTTCATTGAAAACGACAGACAAGGTGCTTTTATTTAGTTTTTTATACAATTTCTCATGCGATCTAATAATTTTTCTTTTCGTATGATAAATTATATAAAAACTGTATGAGATAGAAAAGATAGATAGATACATAGATTTTAATCATTTACCACTTGTAAGGTGATAATACGCCACTATGAGGAAAGAGAATGAGAGAACTTTAGTGAGGAGAGGGGGGAAAATGACAATAAAGGAACAGGATTCAGGAAGACAGAAGATAGCAGCAATTGACGCTTCATTCAAATTTTTGGAGATTGTAGTTGACAGGGAAGCAAAATATCGGAAGGGATTTCCACATGCGAGAAGTGCACGAAAAGAAACTGTTAGAAGAGAACTTGCGGTTGCATCTAGCTAGTTCAACAGTAAAATGGTGAGACTTAGTTGCCAATCCAGTAGCATACTTAAATATATGTAGTCGGGGAACCAGAGAGAAAAGCTCGTCCGAGCAGTTGGCATGAAAATATTTGTAGAAAAGACAGAGGGAAGCCACGTTACGTCGAGGGAGGGGGGAAATGACTGAAGTTGAGAAGCTTGGGGAGGATCGCATACAGTACAGACCGCTCGTCAGAGGTATTATATATGTATACATATATATATATATATATATATATATATATATATATATATATATTATTGTTTATATGCATTTACTTGGTTTCTTGTTTCGGATATATATATATATATATATATATATATATATATATATATATCCGAACCAATTAAATGCATATAAACTCGGCCAGACGACCGTTTCTCCTGCAAAGCGGGACGCTGGTTCGAATCCTGCCGGTGGGCATATTGTTTTAATTAAGTTTTCTCATCCAAAGGTCACTGGGATACAGAAAGATGCCTTCCAAAAACTAAGCAGTGTATGGAGAAACAGGAAAATTTAATTAGAAACAAAGAAAATACTTTTGAATTGTTACATAATACCATTGGACCTCAAGGCAGTAAAGGTTATACAATCTCGCTGATGAAGAAGAGACTTGAAGCAACAGAAATTTGGTTCTACAGCAGGATTCTGAGAATGCCATGTGAGCAATCACGACATTTTCAGGAAAGTGAAAACAAAAAGGAAACTTATATGTAAAACCAGAAAGTGATAGTTTAAATTTCTAGGACACATAATGAGAGAAGAAAGCTGAGAAAATTTGACACTTACAAGAGATATTGAAGGAACAAAGGGATAGAGAGGAAAATGTCACTTAAGCTACCTAACGATTTTTGTAAGTGGAAGGTAGAACAGGGATTAGGAGAGATACCAAAAAGACAAACTTTAATACGAACTACAAAAGACGGGAATCTGCGGACAGTTATGATCGAGATAATTAAAAGGCAGAATCTTGGCAAGAATAATAGCAAAATTTACGATGTAGAAATTGTTGTTTCACGAAAAGACGAATGAAAAAAATAACTCATGAATTACGAAAGAAATAATTGAAAGAAAGAATTCAAAAACAGACGAATGACAGGCGTACTTCCTTGAGACGAGGAATATGGCGCCAATGTCATCTGCTTTTGCCATATATGCCTTTCAAGCATTTCAGAGGTCGCCCCCTACACGTATTTGGCTATAAAACATCGCCATTTTCTGGCGCGTTCAGGAATCTCATGTCGAGTGGCATCGGCGCTGGCTAAGAAGTTTGGCTCGGTTCTAAGTGGTCGCTTGAGACACTATCCTGACCTTTGACCAGATTACCTAATACTTCTGGCATCTGTTCCGGTGAAACACTTATAAATTGTCAAGATTTTATTGGTTAACCAAAGTAAGTTTCAAAGAGAGAGAGACAGACAGACAGACAGACAGAGAGACCAGTCAGTCGTCCTACAATATTTATAACTTGTTGAAGCCATTATTATGAACATTATGGCCAATGTAGAATCACGTCATTAAGGCAAGAAGTTGTTTATGTTAAAGTATTTTAATGAAAAGCTTTTTCTACTTTTTTCTCTTTTGTAATTTGTTTGCAATTAGCCGATTATCTTGGACATAAGCAATATATATATATATATATATATCCCTCTCTCTCTACCTCACTCACTCCCTTTATCTTCATCTCTATTCCTCTCTCTCTCCCTCTCCCTCTCTCTCTCCCTCTCCCTCTCTCTCTGCCTCTCTGCCTCTCTTTCCCTTTCTCTCCCTCTCTCTTCCACTCTGTTCCTCTCTCTTTACCTGTCTCCCTTCCATTCTCTCTCCTTTTCTCTTCATCTCTCTCTTCCTCTCTCTCCTTCTCTCTTCCTCCCTCTCCCTCTCTCTTCCTCTCTCTCTACCTCTCTACGTCCCACTGTCTCCTTTCTCTCCATCTCTCTCCCTCTCTTTTCCTCTCTCTCTCCCTTTCTCTCCATCCCTCTTCCTCTCTAACTCTCTCTCCATCTCTCTCCCTCTCTTTTCCTCTCTCTCTCCATTTCTCTCCATCTCTTCCTCTCTAACTCTATCTCCATCCCCCTCTCTCTCCATCTCTCTCCCTTTCTTCCTCTCTCTCCCGCTCTCCCTCTCTCTACCTCTCTACTCCTTCTATCTTTCTCTCTCACACTTTCTATCGTCTCCAAAACAAAACTACTTTCCATAGAGAACCTTTTCTGCCTGTCATCAGCATGGATGGCGCTTGACTCCTAGAGAGCAACCCACTGCGCCTCCTTGGCTTCACGTTCTCAACTGACTTGGAGTGGAGAGACTACAGCGAATCAATAGCTGCATCTACTGCAAGGAAAGTTGGGTCACTCTGTCGTGCCAGAAGATCTTTCTCGTCAGAGGCTATGTTGAACATTTACAAATCTACCATTTGTCCGTGCATTGAATACTGATGAATAGGTGGTCCTGGTACTCCTGCTATTCATCTCGAGGTTCTTAACAAAATCCAAAGAAGGATATGCGATGTAATCAATCCTGACCTGGCATCTCGTCACTTTCTCACCGACCTGAGGTGGTGTCTCTCTGGCTTTTCTACAAAAGTTTTCATGGTAACAGTTCTGACGAGTTTTTCCCTTCTGTCCCGACTGCATGAATTTAAGCACGCTACTAGATTGGCATCTAGGTCCTCCGCATTTCTTTTCTTGCATTTCCCACCTGTAGAATTCCTTTCCGTTTCCTTGCTTCACTGATTACTACAATCTTCAAAAATGTAAATGCAACGTCAATCACCATCTTTTATCTTCTTAAATCCCGTTTATCTTTTGTTCTTCCCTCAATCCTCCCTATACTCAGTCTTTTCTCTCACTTTCACTGTAACCCCCTGCACACTGATGACATTTACGCCTTTCTTGGTGTAAAATGATAATATATACACATACACACACACACACACACACACACACACACACACATATATATATATATATATATATATATATATATATATATATAATGAACATTAAAGTCAACACTTAGAGGCGACAGTTATGTTTCATAGTTAGACGCAATCGTCAGGCCACCTGACGATTGCGTCTAAGTGTTGACTTCAATTTTCACTTTTATATTTACATACACTCTATCTCTGATATTGAGCACTTTATCCCATAAATATAGCACACCTTAAAACTATATTTCTTCATATATATATATATATATATATATATATATATATATATATATATATATATATATATATATATATATGTGTTTGTTTGATTGGGATCAAATATATATCAAATAGGAATCCTACAAAATGATAGGATAAAGAACAAAATAAGATACTTTTCCAAAATTTTACATGTTTCGCTCATATTTAAGCTTCATCAAATATTAAATATGGAGGGGAAAAGAAAATTCTGCTATTTTTATTTTTCTCTTTGTCCTTTCATTGGTAACGTAGGCTTCACGTGTATCTGTCTTCTCGGGTAGCGTTTGTATGAATAATTGTTGTGATTGTGTATCTATGCAGGTTTTGGTTAATAATATGTCCGCGTATGCATGTGTTTGTGTCTAGTCGGCATTTTATAAATTATGTTCTTTTCTTATTTTATTACGTAGAAAATACTTAGAAGGAATCCTGATAAACATTTCCCTATCAATAAACACTCTAAACACACGTTATTATGCCTTCGATTTTTATAAAATCCATACTTAAATAATCTAAGATCAGCATATCTACAACGACAACCAGTGCAACTTAATTTTTTTAATCCCACGCAAAACATCCCCAATCAACATACGGCACGACTAGTCAGAAGTAAAATGCTCATAGGATATTAAAACGTAAAACATGTTAAAAATCGCTACACAATTACAATTATGTTTCGACACTACAAATGTGTCTCCTCGGGCGATGTTAAACTACTGGTAAGTGAACGATTAATTTAATTTCAATTTAATACTTCCGCTTTTTTATTTATTAATTTCTCAAAGTAGTTCGGTATTTTTCATTAGTTTTTTTAAACGGTTATCTACCATTTTCTTAAAGGGCTTTTTATTTATCAACTACAAAATTTATGTAAGAAGCTGAACGAGCATATTACCGGTTGGCATTTTGTTAAATTACCGCCCTAACGCTTCCTCTATTACTTATTAGGAAAGTTGATCGCCTATACATCTATATATTCTATACATCTTACGAAATAATGTAACCACTTGTATCTGTCCATAAAGAAATTGTCTAGGATTTATATGCAGACAACCTCGTGTCTTGATCTATATTAAAAAAGATTGTCGTTGCCTCTGAATTTAGAGTAGGTTACATTGAATGGGTTAGTTACTGTAAAGTCCACAAGCCTATTTTTCTTCTGGCTTCTTTTCTCGAAAAGTATTCTGCTTTTGAAATTAAAATAATTGTTTATTCACCAGTAGTCTAACATGGCCCGAAGAGACACATTTGTAGTGTTGAAACATAACTGTAATTATGTAGCGATTTTAACATGTTTTTGTTTTAATATCCTAAAATAAATAATATTTAGCTCTACTCTGAATTGAGCCCATTTTTAAATTAAATATTACATACAGTGGAATTATACTCTATTTGTTCTCATTTTACCTGGATACATACATATATATATATATATATATATATATATATATATATATATATATATATATAGTCTGAAGTTGTTATACAAATCAAATGAACCTCAAGGACTCAAAAGCCTATGAACCAATATTTCTCAAATTTAATCACACCCATTTTCACCCTTGATAAAATATTTAATTTTTTTTTCCATTTGTAATGATTAGTTCTTGAGATATTTGGAATTTATGAAAATAGAATGACTGAAGTTATTATGCTGATTAAACTAATATGAGCTTAAGACCACTGAAATCTAATAAAAAACTTTTTTTTTTTTTGCCCATATGAAATGTTGAAACTTGGGTAAAGGGAAGGATCTAAAAACTGCTGAAAAATATAAAATAACAAAGTTATTGAGTGAGAGAATGTCCACATTAGAGATTTGCAGAGATCTCTGAACGATAAGGAAGGTTTGTGAAAATATATGTAAGTTGAGAACTCGAAGCAAAGGAAAAAAAAAACTTTAAGAAATTGCTTCCTCGAGATGAACGTAAACTAAAGCAAGCTATAATAAAACAATCACTTTTGACCACTGCTCAGATCTTTGAAAAGGATGGAATTGGGAGAGTCAAGAAGGACAAAAGATGTAGAATACTTTGTGAATTGGGATCTGTAAAAAAAAATCTCCGAGGCAACCTCCTCCTCCAAGCGTCAAAATTGGGCAAAGAAATACATGGAAATTGACTTTTATAAAGTAATTTTCACGGACGAATAAACCTGATGGATAGGCCAAAGGATGAATTTCATTCAATTCAGACGTGCCTGTGGCAGAAAGAAGGCAACAAGGAGGCGACAGTGTTGCGATATGGGCTGGGATATTCGACCAAACCATTATTGATGAAGCAGTTAAACTGAACAGTGCTAACTATTGTGATTTTATGAACAAGACTTCTTTGCATGGTAGAAGTCCCGCAGTTTTAAAGTAAAGTATGTATTTAAGCACAACAATTCTCCTTCTCATACATCTAAGCTTACTCGTGAATTATTTGAACATAAAAGATTTACAAGAGACAAGATAATGGAATGGCCACCAACAAATCCTGATCTGAATCTGATCGAAAATCTATGGTCAATTGTGAAGACGAAATTATATAAAAGTGACAAATAATATAACAGCAAAGCAGACCTAGGTGAACTAATTCAAACTAACATGTCAGAAATTGAAAAAAAATCAATAGATAATAGATTACTTGCTGCTATTGAGAAGAAGGTTCACTATATTAAAATGTAAATAATTTAAAGACTTATACGTTTTTATTATTTGTTTTTTTTATAGATGTTGATCAATTTTTGATGATTTTATTAACTTTTTATTGAAGTAAAATGTGATTATTTGGTTTTGCCTAATAACTTCAGACGGCAGGTTTTTTTTAATACATCAAGTAACTTGAATAAAAAATATTACTAAATTTTAAAATTTTAACTCAGGCTTTGTTTTGACATATGAACTGATTATTTAAAATTTGACAATTTTTTTTCAAACCAAATTTGAATTATTGAAGTTTATATGATTTGCTTAATAACTTCGACAGGGTGCAGTGCTCAATGTAAATTTACTGAGCATAAATATTATAAATTAACTGATTGCGTTTAAAACTCAGTAAATTTAAAAATATGTTATTCTAAAACCCGCTTGAAGATGAAACAGAACTAATGCTTTTAATTTAATTATAGAATTAAATTTGAAGATTTAGCTTCGGTTTTTGAAACATAGTAATTTCTGTGTAGCGAAGAAACCATCTTTTAAATCAGTTTATATATATATATATATATATATATATATAGTGGTACTAGAATATCTTGGAAAAATCTTAGGTATTTCAGCTTGTAGTTGAACAAACCAATACCCAAGGAAAAATGAGAAATAAAAAAAGAAAGAACTAAGAACATGAAATTGAGGGCGAAAACAATCGTCCACCAGTTTTACCCGGACGATCCGTTTAGGTGAAACCTAGTTAGGTTAACCTGGCTCTTTAGGGTATATATATATATATATATATATATATATATATATATATATATATCATTACGGTATGATTTTGGTTAATATTAGATACAGTAACAGGACTGCTCTGCCTAATTACTTCTGGCAATTGAAAAATACCGGCAACTCCTCTTCAGATATCTGGAATATTATAGAAATGGCAAAACCGTAGAGCGGTAAAGGAAATAAATGTAACCTGTTTGGATGAAAAAATCGTTATCTTAATACACTTAAACAACCTGGGATTATTAAACAAGAGAAATGAACTGATGGTTACACGTAGGCATAAAAACAAATATCTACTTCTAGATCCAGATTAATTATTAATACTTACCACGGTTTTGTTTTTAGTGCATGTTACGGTTTCTTACATATTATGATTTATTGTTAATCATGACTGTTTAATTTTTTAAATATTTCTATTTTTAATAAGATTAATAAGCTCTCTTTAATTAAATAATTGATAATCCACTGTCCTATAATTAAATAAAAATTATTATAAATAAATACAAATATTTTACGTTCATATGATAATCTCGATTATTTTAATTGCCAAATATGTTTTGAAAAATATCATTGTTTTTTTAAATTAAAAAAATTAATAATTTTTTAAAACTATAATCCCGCTATATATAATGCTTAACTGTGTCAGCATTGCGATATTTATTTTTTTTTAAATTCAATTTACGTAACACACATTCCATACTCAGCACCCGAAGACTGGGTTTGGCATGAAACTCCGAGTCATGGGAATGGTGAGAACGATATCTACCTTTATTAATATATACTTAATAGCTTTGTTGTATAACACCATTTTATTAACGCCAGAACTTTATGTGAAATTCATATATGTCGTCATCGTCGGCATCCGTCCGTCTCGAGAGACGATGGAGTAACGCTACGAGCCTAGGCGAGATATATGAAGAACTAGGGCTGTCCGGACGTCTAGTTCCCCCATCTCGGCCTTGCTAGCAGAGTCCAAAGGAGAGGATAAACCAATACAGTTTGGTACCAACGCGGCTGCAGAAGTTGCCGGAAGGTAGCACAAAGTGCCGTCAATCCGCCTTAGGGGCTCCACTCCGAATTTAAATTCAGAGTTGTCCTTCTCCTAGACTAGTTGCCATCTAAGGCTATAGAACCCAGTCTCTCCTGCTATTTACCCATAGTTGGAGGGAGAAGAAGAGGATTCACACCTTTCCCAAGGGTATTAGCACATATAATTCATATATATATATATATATATATATATATATATACAAATATAGATAACTAGACTCGTTTCGAAAAACCCTCGAATTTTTGATTTGCTAATAATCAAATCAATCTCGAGGGAAAAAAGGTTTTAAAAAAGAAAGAGCTACAAACATGAACTTCTGCCGACAAAAAAAAATCGCACAGATGCAGGTCTGAAGCCAAAGAAAAAACCCCGATACGAGTAAACAACTAACTAACAAAAGCGCTCAATACAATCTTACTTTTCCTGACGATCCGTTTAGGCGAAACCTAGGTAGGTTTGTCTGGCTCACTAGGTCTATCTATCTATCTATCTATCTATCTATCTATCTATCTATCTCTCTCTCTCTCTCTATATATATATATATATATATATATATATATATATATATATATATATATTGTAATATTACGTTTTTCTTAATTTTAAAGACCATCCATACACGCGTTACACGGCAATAAAGTAATCTTCAGCTGGTCCGAATAATCTAGTTGTTCATGGCCTTATTTTTTTTTATCTATCCGCAGCCATTGGTATGAGGCAGCTGATAACTAACCCCAAAATTATATATATATATATATATATATATATATATATATATATATATATATAATTGTTCGAATGTTTTTATATATATATATATATATATATATATATATATATATATATATGAACATTCGAACAATTTTTACATAATTTATATCCTGAAAAAAAAAATATATACGGAGCCACGAGAGCTTATTAAAAACTCAACCACCACACCTTGTCAGTTGTTTTCAACGAAACTTGCATAAAAGATGGATTGATGCCCAATTACACAATATATATATATATAAATATATATAGGATGTGTATCTGCGCCTAATCTCGGATTGTTTATGTGGATGTTTTTGCGTGAATTAAAATGCGTACAGCTTTATGTAGATTTATATCTGTGTTTGAGAATTAACCCCCTTCGACCACCAAACCTAATCAAACACAAACAAGCCTAAATAGATTCAATTTTTAAAAAAATAAACCAGTTTATCTGATGATTGTAAAAGCGTCAAACTCAGGGTCACAAACTCATATCCATAAAACTGAATACGTTAACTCTATCACTGATTTTGAGCCCTTTCCAATAAGCACTGTGCATAGAAAATAATATATTTATATATATATATATATATATATATATGTGTGTGTGTGTGTGTGTGTGTATATATATATATATATATATATATATATATATATATGTATTATATATATATATATATATATATATATATATATATATATATATAACAAAGACCGAAAGAAAACGGTCTATCACTGCATTTGTGGAAAATAACGTTTTTTTCAGGAAAGCAAACTTTGTGATTATAGTTCTCCATATCAAGATTTCTGTGTAACTCAAAGTTAAGAGATAAGACATTTATTTCCATAACTCACACACATAATATATATATATATATATATATATGTGTGTGTGTGTGTGTGTGTGCCTGTGTGTGTTTATGTGTGTGTGTTTATGTGTGTGTGTGTGTGATCATAACTTTCGTTCCCATTCCGTTTCTCTCAACAAAGATGGCGCGCAAGTTGTGAACACGTGATGTTCGCCATTTTGGCAGTGAAACAAAGCCAGACGGGCGAGTGTTTTGACTTTCCTTCCAACAGGAAATCAGTTCCAAATCAACAGACGGGGATTCACTACTTCAAATTCCTCAAACATCATTATCCTTGGCTTGGAACTTTGAAAATGGATGTCATTTCCTCTTCTTAACGCATCTCTTCGATAATGGGGCGCTTCACTCACTTCTTATTTCACTCGATATGCGCACCTATATCAAAATGACATCTGTCATTCTATTTAACAGCCAGCAATCAAAGGTAGGCTTTGTACATTCAAACACACACACACGCACGCGCACAGGCACACGCACAGGCGCATACACACACACGCACACGCACACACATATATAATTTTAAGGTATGATATATTTACGGATTAAAGTGCTTAATATAAGGGATAGAGTGTATGTCAATATAAATATAAAATATAAAAGTGGACATTAAAGCCAACACCCAGAGGCGATCGTCTGTTTCTTGGTAAACTCGTCAGGCACATAGCTTGAGCATTGTGTTGAAGCATGAAACAGATTGTTGCTTATGGGTGTTGACTTCAATATCCATTATATATATATATATACATGCACACACACACACACACACACACACACACACACATATATATATATATATATTATAAATTAATTGATTTAAAATATGGTTATTTTCGCTACACAGTTCCAACCATGTCAATTTTATTTTTGCAAATAAATTAAAAGCATTAGTTCTATTTCATCTTCAAGCGAATTTTGGAGTAACTTTTTAAAATTTACCGGTTTTAAATACACAGCTAAAATCACGTTTCCATGGTTAAAGAATATTCTACTCAAATTGAACATAGATTTTCCTTAATCATTGTAAAGTTATTAGCTACATTTTTCAGTGGGGTGAGGATGTATACATACACACTTTTATAAAAAACCCAACACCAATCCTCTTTATATATACATCCTAAATCAAAACACCCCCATCTATAATTAAACATATACCGTTATCTATAATAAAACGAATTATATAAATTCAGCTAATAACAAGATTTTGATGAGCATATCAATGGCTATAATAAGGCTCTAAAAGATAGTGGCTATAAAACCCCAAAATTAGCGTATATAAAAAAATGAAAATGGAAAACATAGAAAAAACAGATGTAGAAAAATTATTTGGTATACCCCCCATATAACCAAATGGTAAAGAACAGATTAGGACATAAATTCCTCACATTAATAGTCAAATTTCCTTGTGAAAATAAACTAAGTACTATTTTCAATAAAAAACACATTAAAATTGTTATAGCTGTACAAAAGAACTTAGAAAAATCATTAAGAACCATAATGCTAATATCTTAAATAAACACTTATACCAAAAAAAAAAAAAAATTTAGACAATAGAAAAATTAAGATAAAAACTGATGTAAATAAACAAAAACTATGTAATTGTCGAAACCCTCAAAATTGCCCACTACAAAATAAATGTTGCACTGAATCATTAGTATACCAATGCAATATCCTTGATTGAAAATCCTGATAACATAAAAATATATATAATATGAATCAAAAAAGATTCAACCAACATCAAACTTCATTTAGAATAAATAAATATAAAATCAAACATATCAAAATATTTCTGACATCTAAAAGAATCAAATAAAACACCTACAGTAAAATGGAAGTTAATAAGAAGAGCTAGAATTTGTAGATCATTAAACGACCCGTGTCCTCTATGTATACAAGAGAAACTATATATTACTAAGTTTTTAAAAAATAAAAAAATTTACTGAATCAGAGAAATGAAATAGCTATTATATGCCGTCATTGTCAAAAAATTTTCCTTAAATAATATATAAAAAAAAAAAAAAAAAAAAAAAAAAAGTCTATTGGAATGGCAGGAAAAAATGTTTTAAACTGTTATTTAAAATTGTGGTTAAAACGTATTAAAACATAAACACCGTTTAAAAATTGTAGTTAAATAAAATGTATAGGAAACACTTTCTATAATAAATGTACTAAAGTTTTGAATGAATCCGATAAAACACCTCCTGAAAATGAAATTATAACTAAAAGCTAGATGATGTAAGGTAATGTATGACCCATTGTTCTTTGTACATACATATATGAAACTTTATTACTCAGGTTACATATATTTAAAAATAAATAATTTAATTAATTAATACATAAAGTTTACTAAATCTGAGAAAATGACTTAGATAGTTTTGTAGTCTGTGCCATTTATATATTTAAATATTTAAATATAATAGTTTAAAAATTGTAATTTATATATACTTTGTTATGGAAAATAATTATACTTACTATGAGTAATTATCCTTCTGTTATAAAGTAATATAGTCAATTAAAACTAACCATGAAAATATTTTTAAAATTTTAATGGTAATTTTAAAAAATTAAAATTGTAGTTAAATAAAATAATTCTAACCTGTTCTTGGTACATACATATGTTCTTAGGTTACTAATAAATAAAGTTTACTAAATCCGAGAAATGACTTGGCTTAATTTTGTAAAGTTCCATTAATATTACTAAAATAATATTTTAAAATATAAAGGTTTAAAAATTGTAATTTACATATACTTGGATATTGAAAAATAATTTTACTTACTATGAGTAATATTCCTTCTGTTATAAAGTAATATAGTCTAATATAACTAACAATGAAAATATTTCAAAAAGTTTAAAGTTTGTAATTTTAAAATTGAAACTAAAATTAAAGTTAAATTGAATGAATTCTAACCTAAGTTTCTTTTAAATAATACTACACGTTCGTGTTAAAAAAAAGAAAAAAAAAGCAAATATAGTAAAATAAAATTAATATGAAAATATAAGATGTAATTTTTGAATGACCCATGAGAAACATTATATCACTAGGTTTATATATATATAAAAAAAAAAAAAAAAAAAAAAAAAAATGTAACCTCATATACATACTTAAACTTGAATTAATACATAAAGTTTACTAATTTGAGAAATGACTTAAATATAGTCTGGGCCATTATTATTTCTTAAATAATATCTAAATTAAAAGTTTAAAATTGTAATTTATATACTTTTGATCTATGAGTAATTATCCTTCTGTTATAAAGTAATATAGTCTAAATTAAAACTAATAATGAAAATATTTTTAAAATTTTAAAGTTATAATTTTAAAATTTTAAAAATTGAAATTAAAATTGTAAAAAATAAATGAATTTAACATGTTATTTATACATACATATGAAACTTTATTAATTAGGTTTACATATATTTGAAATAAATAAATTAATTAATTAATAAATAAATAAAGTTTATAAATCTGAGAAATGACTTAGCTTAGTAAGTGCCATTAATATTACTTTAAATAATATTTAAATTTAAAGAGAAGAAAAGGAAAAAAAAAAAAAAAAAATTTACATATACTTTGATATGGAAAAATAATTTTACTTAATATGAGTGAATTTTCCTTCTGTTATAAAAGTAATATAGTCTATTAAAACTAAACAATGAAAATATTTTAAAATTTTAAAGTTGTAATTTTGAATTTGTAATTAAATTTGTTAAATTGAATGAATTTAACCTAAATTTCTTTTAAATAATACTACACAAAAAAAAGAATCCAAAAATAACACCTATAGTAAAATAAAATTAATATGAATACCATAACATGTAAGCTTTTGAATGACCCATGTCCTCAGTACTTACACATGAAATATTATAATAATAGGTTTATATATAAAAGAAAAGTTTACTGAATCAGTGAAATTAAGTAACCATTTTGCTGTCATAGTCATATACAAAAAAAAAAAAAAAAAAAAAAAAAAAATGTAACCTCATATACATACTTAAACTTAATGTTAAAATAATCCTACATAATATAATGGATTCTAATACATTTTAACTGTTTTAAAAAGAATATAGTAAAATAAAAATTAAAAAGGAAAAATTTCAAATCGTAGTTAAACAAAAAGTATTGTAAAAAAAATCTTTAATTTTAAAAAGATGACGTTGAAATTTTTTTGTTAACAATTTTTTTTTTTTTTTTTTAAAATTGACGTCAGTTTCAGTGTAAAATACATCCTCACCCTTACCAAAATGTAGCTAATAACTGATACAATGATACTGTCATAAGGAAAATCTAGACACCCCGTGTTCAATTTGAGTAGAATATTCTGTAACCATGGAAACGTGATTTTTAGCTGTGTATTTAAAACCCGGTAAATTTTAAAATTCTCAAAATAAACTTGAAGATGAAATAGAACTAAGCTTTTAATTTATTTGCAAAATAAAATTAGGGGTTTTAGCTTCTATTTTGAAACATGGTTGGAACTGTGTAGCGAAAAATAACCATATTTTAAATCAATTAATTTATAATATTAATGCTCTGTAAATTTACATTGAGCACTATTTTGTAAAAATAAAATATCTATAAGAACACCGGATTTTATATCTTACTGTTCTTTTCTTTTTATTTATATATAAACTATATCAGGTGTTCAAAGCCATCTTTGTTGAGAGAAACGAAATAGGAACAAAAGTTTTGCTCACACTCACGCACACACATAAACACACGCACATATATATATATATATATATATATATATATATTATATGTGTGTTATGAAAATAAATGTTAGCTTATGTCTTGACTTTGAGTTACACAAAAATCTTGATATAGAGAATTATAATCACAAAGTTTGCTTACCTGAAAATAATTATAACAAAATATATATGATTAAAAATATATATATATATATATATATATATATATATATATATATATATATATATATATATATATATATTAATTTGCTAATCATATTTCATTTACCTCTCACATTCGTCCCCACTCTCATACATAACTCTCACAAAATTTTTTTTTTATTCCCGGAGTTATTTTTCTGATTTTTGAATTTGCAGGTCTGATGAATTCGATCGTAATTACGATTCCAATGTAATATATTATGACCATGGAATACTAGCGTTTAAGCCTTTATATATATATATATATATATATATATATATATATATATATATATATATATATTAGTTTGCGAATTAAACCACACAGAAAAGCTTATTCCGTTAAAATTACTAAACTCTTTTCGTTACAGTTGTACTGACATGTGCAATAGCAATGGTCAATTTAGTTTTGTGTTGAAATAATTTCTGTATGGTCTTTTCTGCAATTTCCTTGATAAACATTTGGAATGCGTAAAATAAACGTGCGTGTAATTTCTTTAGTTATATAGAAGTCAATCATTAGCGGTTAAAATTTAGGCATGTATCTACTGTCTTTCATTTCCGATTTTACTTCAACGTCGTATTGTTTGTTTACAACTAATACTAGCAGACATAATAGTCTTTAAGAAATTCCAATTTATTAAAGGTGTCATAATTCTACTATTCTATTGTTCTGTTATTCTTTTCTCTTTTTAGTCTACTGATCTGCTTGTTTGTGTATAACTTGCTCCTATATCACGTTGACTCCCTGAAGATATCAATGTCGGCACTGGTAACTAAAGAGTGCCCACAAAGGAATATCAGATTTTTTTTTTGTTTTTTAAATGATATTCTCCATGTACAATGGTCAGGAGCCACTCGAGGTAGAAGGTTACATGAGGAAAAGACTTTAGAAGGAAGCAGGAACTCAATCCTAAACAAGGGATAACCCTGTACTCCTATTCAAAACACCGGGAGGGAGTGTGAAACACACGTTAAGCGGACCTGTTTACTCCTCTGGAAATTGTTAATCGAAATTTATGCTTTTTTGTACTGGCCAGAGTGAGAGCCTATAGCTGGCTGCCACGAATAGGCAGGAAGATTCTATTGGCCAGCATGAGAGCCAACAGCTGACACGAATGTTAACTAGCATGCTAGCATGCAAAAAAAATCGATAGCTGCATTCGTCACAAGTGGGAAAAATTTAAATCTGCATGGTACTTTACTCCAATTGGCTCATTCGCTTGCTTAAACTCAACTCTCACTCCGCAGAGCTGGGTTGGGTGTGAAAAAGTATTTGTTGTTAACATTCATTTTTCATTCGGTTTTTCCAGTTACGAGTCCTTTTTTAAAGCTGATCGTTTTGTGTTCATTTTGTTTGGTTCTTTTTTCGTAACTGATTTAATGTTTAGTATGAAATAGGCAAGAAGTAAGGCATGTAGCAACATCAGCACGGCAAAGGGCACTCCTTTAAAGGCAAGGAAGGCCAAAAATATTTTAAGTCAAGTGATAGCGTTTGCTGTATTTGTCAACATTAGTAAAGGACGAGAGACGATTAAACAAACGTTTTTTAAAAGTATTCATTGTACTCCCAATATATATTTTAGTAACCCTTGGATTTTCTATTGATGAAATAGAGCACATATATATATATATATAAAAATAATGAAATAGAGCACAAAAAGTTTTCAACTTTTATGGAAAATTATATATATATATATATATATATATATATATATATATATATATTGTAACACCAAAATTGTCCAAATCGTGTAAAAGCAAATTTATCCATTTGTTAGTCTAATCTTTGAACCGTTGTCTCTTAGAAATAATTCAAGATATTATCCGAGGTTTTTATAACACTGTTGGACTCTGCTTTGAACAATAACAATGTATAATTACTCTCCAAGTTTAAGTATCGTGATGAAATCGATAATAAACGAAAATAACATGTTCATCATTAATTAAACATAGCTAAGGATTGGAGGCTCATGAAGTATTAAAATAAAGTTCAAATATATATATATTTTATATATATATATATATATATATATATATATATATATATATATATATATATATTATGTGTATTTAGGCAGCATTTTTTAATTCATACATGTTTCAATAAATAATATGGACAAGTGTTATGATTTTCTTTCTTAGTTTAATGATAATGTTACGTTATGAAAAGAATTTACATAAAATAAATAGACAACACTTGTCTATATTATTTAATGAAACATATATATATATATATATATATATATATATATAAAAACGTTTAAACCTTATTTTGTACTCTAATTTATAATGTAAAGTTGGTATAGTTAAGTAAAGTTTTCCTCTTAAAGTGAATTTTATTTACATACTATATATAATTTTGTTTGAATATGCGATTTCGTTAAAAATGCCATAAAATCTAAGACGTGACAATATAGCTGTAATATATTACTATCTTGACAGCGTTTTATTTTCGTTCAAATTTGAATTCTCTTTCTCAATGTGGCTTCATTAGTTTAAACTCGTATCAACAACATCTCATATCTTTTTCTTCTTTCTCTTCTTTTGTATCTGTATAATTTGCATATACTCCTCTTTTTCTTTTTCCTTTCTTTTCTTTCTATAACATGACATAGATACAGTCGAGAGCTTTGAAGATTTTCACACTCATAGGACCTTTTGAATTCAAGATGGACTGAGGAAATCAGGGAAAATCCTAACTAACGATCTTGTGTAAATATTTAGCAGAACAGGAATTTGGAGGTATAGAAGAAAGACTTTACTACGAGCTACAAAAGATTGGAAATTGTGAAGAGGCATGATCGTCCACGTCCTGAAAGAACACGGCACATAGAAGAAGAAGAAGAAGAAGAAGAATTTATGATCCTCCTCGCTGTATTGGAATGGTGATGCCAGTGGTGTCGACATCTGGACAATTGATTTATCAATTACTTCACGGTTACATATATATATATATATATATATATATGTATACGTTTATGGCCCTTCATCTTATGCATGAGTAATCGTCATGGTAACGTCGCGACGGTTCTTGTCAAAGGTTCCTGAGCCCTGGCTCCGATTTGCTTTCCTATTGACCCTGAAAGCTATCGTCACTCCGCTATGTCGTCTCTTCCGGTAGGGCAATTCTTTTTTCCGGATGAGACCAGCCGGTTTCTTATCAAGACAGAAAGCTATTTCTCCTTTTTCTGTCTCCTCCTTCACTCTTCTCTATATATCTCTCTTCTTGCTTTATCCATTTGGGATTAGATAATTATAAGAGACTCTCCCCACCCACAAGAAAATTATCTTGCTTTACTTTCATTGATTCAGTTCTTTTAAATACTTTAGCGATAAAAGTTCACGCGTTAAAATAAAGGCTATAAGTTGCTTTTTGGCAATATACAGGTTATCCTCCAAAAAAATGACATCATTTAAAATGTGAATATCTTAGCAACTACCTGATCCATATAAACGAAATTAAATAGACATGATGTTGAACAATAAAAGATTTGGCAAATTTCAAACTAGATATTCAAATGGGATATAGATTTTAAAACCGATTTCACAAAGCTTCAGAAATGTTCAATATGCGGACGACCTGTAATACGACACATATCAAGTCGGTAGTCCAGCTCCTACCAAACACGCTGTAGCATGTCTTGTGCAACATTCTCGAGTGCCTCAGAGGATTCTCTACTTCCTCTAGGCTTGTAGGAAGAGGGGGATATAGACATGTCCTTTCACATAGCAGCATAAAACATCACAAGGTGTCAAGTCAGGTGAACGTGGTGGTCATTTCAGCAACACATTGTTATGATCACTGGTACACCTGATTTATCTTCCTGATAAATCCTCAATGAGATAAATCCGCACTGAGGCGCCGGAAAATTTTAAGCAAGACATGCTACAGCGTGTATGGCAGGAGCTGGACTACTTAGTTTCATGCGACGTGACACGGGTAGTGTGTATATTGAACATTTGTCAATCTGTCTGAAATCAGTTATAAAATCTACACCCCTTCGATTATCGTGTTCGAATTTTGATAAATAAATCTTTTATTGTTCAACATGAAGGTTATTTAATTTCTTCGTTTACCTGGGACTTGTAGTTACTCAGATATTAACATTTTGAATTATATCAATTTTGGGGGACACTAGTATATATATATATATATATATATATATATATATATATATATATATATATATATATATGTGTGTGTGTGTGTGTGTGTGTGTGTGTGTGTGTGTGTGTGTAAAATATATAAAGAACTCGTTAGGTAAATAATCCAAAGTTTTTTAGCATTTTTGTTAGTATTTTTTAAAAATAGTGCTCGAAAAAGTAGAGCATAAATATATTTATTTATTTAAAAATATGATTCCAACGCTACATAAGAGTTCTCATGTTTCAAAACAAGAGCTCAAAACTTCAATATAATTATTTGAATTAAATTGAATTAAAGTACCACGCTCTGTTCCGTCTTCAAGTGAATTTTTTATTTTTTATTTTTTAGAATAACTAATTCCTGAAATTTACGCGTTTTATAAGCATATTCATTATTAAAATTAAAATTACTATGGTAACGGCTAGAGCAATTATTTAAAAAAAGGGGCGTAAGGGTTAATAATCTGTATCAATATCTCAGTTACATTCAAAGAAGTCAAGTCAGGGTAAGGTTGGGGTGTCTAAATTTAAAGCGGAAAATATGAAATGGACAAAGTCCGACAATTATTTTAAGACATTTTTATGTTTAACACTCTTTTTATAGATACAAATATTTAAATAAATGCTCTGTTTATAATAAACAGTATTAAACAACATTTACCGGCCTGAATGTCCGAGAAATTTTCACAGAAAATATTCCTCCTTCATATATATATATATATATATATATATATATATATATATATATATATATATATATATATATATATACTTTTACATTATTCGGATTATTGTCCTCATTTCTATCGCCATATTTATTACAACGTTTCGGCCGTTGTACGCTCAGGTGGTTGAAACGTCAAACTGAACCCTTTATCTAGCTCACTGGGTAGACTGTTCTAGTTCCACGTGCCATGTCTAATGGACGTCAGTTATCAGTTATCTCGTGTTAATTTCCCTCTGAAAGTTCTCCACCGCCTTAACCAGGTATTGAACTCACACTCTTTGGGTCTTGTCACTGGATATAACCAACGCATTTATCCACTGTGCTATGTGTTCTTGAATATGGCGACAAAGATGAGGACAATAGTCCCAATAATGTAAACAGTGTACATAATACCTCATCTCAGAAATATAGACATATATATGTGTATATATTCATATATATATATATATATATATATATATATATATATATATTATAATTATTTTTAAAAAATATGATTCCTTCGCTACATAAGAGTTCTCATGTTTCCAAAACGAGAGCCGAAAACCTCAATATAATTATTAAAATTAAATTGAGTTAAAGTATAAAGCCCTGTTTCATCCTCAAGCGAAAATTTAGGAATTTTATATATATATATATATATATATATATATATATATATATATATATATATTAAGAGATAGACAGAAAGAAATATATATTTTTCAGTTTCCACCTTGCTTGAGAATCAGTTTTGAAAAATCATGGATTTTACTTAAATACCGCGCCCTGATAACGGTGGAAATCCCTTCACATATTCCTTTGAGGGTCAGCTGAAAAGTCGCTTCCAGTGATATCTGAAGCTTTCTTTGAACATTCATATGGCAGTTTATCCGGAGCGAACCAAGCCTGTTATTAAGAAGAAGATTTGAAATAAACGCATGCAAGTTTTCACAGTTCTAACATTACTCCTTACTAATCAGCCTATAAAATTTTCAGCACCACCTTCGTATGAGTCTGTTCATTCAGATATCTTTTCGATACGTGTCTTTTATTACGATTTTTCCTCAGTAACGTTTTCTCATTTTAATTCACTCTCAGTAACCTCTTGCGTCTTAGGGACATTATCGCCTTGTTTGTGGTAAAATGATTACCCGACACCCCCGACATACACAGACACACACACACACACACACACACACACACACACACACACACACACTCTCTCTCTCTCTCTCTCTCTCTCTCTCTCTCTCTCTCTAAATTATTCTGATTTATACTGTTGGCTTCTGGCCTTTGTTTAGATCCGTATACAATACATTAGAATTTCTCTTTCACTCTGCCCTGCGCCGGTAGCTTAGGGGTTGGATCTGGACTGATGCCAAATCGGTAGGGTTTCGATCTCGGCTTGAAACAATCGGATGTCTAGCCACGCTGATGAGCTGTGATACAGAGAAACAGGCATGTGGATGACAATAATATAGGCTCCTGAAAAATTCATTTCGGTTGAGCTCTCACGGGGAGGAAGTGTGGGTTTGTAAATAGTGACTATTACGGCTATTATAGCAAGACTCTTCGGTAAAGCGAATCTAGTCCTCTCAGTTACTGTATGTTTATCTAAAAATAAATACGCTAAAATTCACCTTCGTCCCAGCCGTGCACCGGCTTAGTGATAGAACCTCTGCCTGACGCCAATTCAGCCGGGTTTCGACCCTAGCTAGAGGTAACCGGACGTCTAGCCACACTGAAGAGCTGTGATGCAGCGAAACAGTTTGTGGATGACAATAAATATATATATATATATATATTTTTAAAATTATGTTGTGTGACTCAAACATCACATGATTGTACACAGGGACACAAACATAAGTAAAAAAAGACTTTATGTTTGCCACATGTGTAAGAAAAGGTTGTCAAAATGAAGCTGGTATTAAGTATCACGTACGGGCTCATAACAGAAGCGCGAACGTTGGTGTAAATGATGGAAATAATAATATTCTAAAGAAAATACACAAAAATGCTACCAAGTGAAGAGATAGTCTTTTCTGCAAAGATGTGACAATCATAATTTTATTTTTGGACTTGTTATTTTGTCCTCATGTTTGGACTTTTTATATTGCATTTTATTTTTGCGTTGGATAGGAAAAACGTAAAGATACTTGATAAAACGAAATAAAAATATTAATTAAATCTTGCTTGTCAGCCGTATTTGATGTTTAAAAGAAAGGCTGCTGACCAAATATACATTAATATATATATATATATATATATGTGTGTGTGTGTGTGTGTGCGTGTATGTGTATGTGTGTGTGGTGTGTGTGTGTGTGTGTGTATGTATGTAAAAGGAAGAGTTTATAGTTATTCCAACGTGAGAAAAGTGTCTATAGTAAAAAGAAGAGAAAAACTGTAAACGTTTTGGTTATAATGTGGATTTTTAAAAAAATATCGTATGCATTATTTTCCATATGTATGTATGTATGTGTGTGTGTGTGTGTGTGTGTGTGTGTGTGTGTGTGTGTGTGTGTGTGTGTGTGTGTGTAAAAATTCAGATATAAATAAAATCTATGTGTATATGAAATACTATTGTACTAATCAGTACTTTTTTTTAATAATAATGTTCATTCTGGTCAAGGCTCAAGAACCTGTCCAGATAGATGCTTATAATGCAAGAGGTATAATTTATGGGGATATGTGGGAAATATATCGGTTAACCTTAGATTTAAACAGGTTAAGATTATCATGATTGGGGAAGCAATCGCTTGGGAGTCGGTTCCAGAAGGCAGTCGTTCGTGGGAAGAAGTTGTTCGAATGGAATTTACATCTCACCAAGGGAATACGAAAGAAATCAGGGTGATTAGCCACAATGGGCGTGGCGTGGCGGGTCCGAACCGTGGAGGGTTAGAACTCGTGGAACTGAGAAATGTCGTTCACCTGAACACTTTTCATGGAAATAATTAGAATAGCGAGAGACTTGTCACGTTCCGTTTGTAAGAAAGAGGTTGTAGTGTGGGAAATAATTTATCACCCACAAGTATGTGGAGACGCTTTTGAATTCTATTGAGACTAGAAAGGGAAGATTAAGCCGCTCCTGCCCATATATGGTAGCAGTATTCAATCTTCGCACAGAATTGACCACTGTAATGCAAAGGTTAGCAAAAGGAGTCAGGTACTTACTGGTGCGGTAACGACCATTTTTTCAGTCTCTTTAATAATGAGTCGTATGTACAAGTTCCATTTGAGGTCTGGTTTGAGTATAAGTTCCAGTAGGTACTCAAGCCTCTCCTTTTGTGGATAAGCTAAAATTCAGTAATGACATAATTAGTAAAATAGAAAATAACTTAGATGTTCTTCAGAGTGCAACTATTGAACCTTGCCAAAATGTTAACTTAAACCATGGATTTTTCTAAATATCGTCTTCCCCTATCTATGGGTTAAATAGTAGGCCAAACTCTCTAGCCCTGATTTTCTAATAGCGGGGGAAACACCGAATTCAAAACTTGTTGGACGTTGGTCTAAATCGTTAACCTTATGACAGATATACATGCTACGGAAACAATAGTAGTAACACCTAGCCTAACGAGTGACCCTAGACCCCAAATCGGAGACAAGAGGAGACCGACAGGCTGTATTTTTCGAGAGAAAAAATTGTTAAAATATTCCTTTAAAGAACATGGAATGTTTTATTAATTAACATTTCTTGCTTTCTTGTAAGTAATTCGATTGGTCGTTCGAAAGGCAAGAGAGAAATAAATTTGAATGAGAAGGAAAGACAAGGGAGAAGCTTGGAAGATGGATGTAAAATAAAACGAAAAATGTATGAAAGAAACATTTGAAAGTCAAAAATAAAATAGAGGAACCGAAAAAAGAACGAAAAAATAACGAAGGAAAAAGAAAAGATTTCAGCCATTATAAATTTTTGATCATCCACCAGTCGCAAATCGGCTTTGATAGACATCAACGGAAATATTCGTAACTTCTCCACAGCCAAACGACCCACCACCACCATCATCGGCCAACCGACAAAATCGGATGGTAACTAAGAAGACTGAAGCCGATTCTCTTGTAGAGGGGGGCGACGGTGTGTTCCACGGGAGGTTTAGAAGCTGAAATGGCCCTGTCGTCTTCTCTATTCGTCTCCGCCATATTTCTATGTATTCCTTGGCATTCGTTTGTCAGTTGGTGCCGCCATGGCGAAGGATAGGATAACGACTAATGGCGAAGACTGACTACATGTAAAATTAACGTAAAACTACGATAAATTGTATAAAGGAGACAAACAAACAAGGGAAAATATCTGAATGAAACATAAAACATTATATAACGGAGTAAAATTTGGGTATATATATATATCTACCCAAGTGTAGATAGGATTTTAAAGAGAGTCGCAAAGAAAGAAAGAAGCAAACAAAGCAAAAACGAAAGAAAGAAAGAAACAAGAAACAAATGAACAAGAAACAAATAAAGAAACAAACAAGAAAAACAAATATCACACAAATAAGAAAGAAACAAAGGAAGAAACGATAAAGAAACATAGAAAGAAACAAACAAGAAAAAACAAATAAACACACAAATAAGAAAGATAGGAAGAAGCGATAAAGAAACAAATAAAAAACAAACAAGAAGGATACAAAGAAACAAAAAAGAAACAAAGAAAGAAACAAACAAGAAAAAACAAATAAACACACAAATAAGAAAGAAAGGAGGAAACGATAAAGAAACAGATAAAAAAACAAACAAGAAAGATACAAAGAAACAAACAAAAAACAAATAAACAAACAAATAAGAAAGAAACAAAGGAAGAAACGATAAAGAAAGAAAAAGAAAAAACAAACAAGAAAGATACGAAGAGAGAAACAAACAAGAAAGAAAGAAAGAAACAAAGGAAGAAACGATAAAGAAACAAAGATACAAAGATACAAAGAAAGAAAGAAACAAACAAGAAAGAAACAAATAAGAAACAAAGAAAGAAAGGAAAAAAACAAAAGAAAGAATTACAAATGAGAAAGGACTTTGGTAATATTTGAAGGTAATTAAGTCAATCAAAAGAGAATTTTGGAAAATGGATGAATCAAGAAAAACAGAAGCGGGGATATATATGAAAGCGTCAAGTTGGGAAGATGGATGTAAAGAAAAGAAGAAAAAAATGAACCGAGAAAGAGAGAAGGTGAGATAGAGAAGAAAGAGAGAAGTTGGCAAGATGTGAAGGGAAGAAATACAGAAAACGAAAAGAAGCGAAATAATTTGGTCATGAATCTTCGTCTATTTATCTGCGAGTAGTTTTAAGGATATCAGGATGGAGAATGGAAACCACGAACCGTGTTCAAATTCCGGCTAAGACCGTTGCGTTCACTTTATACAAAGGCCTTTAAGAAAAATATAAGTGTATAACCTCCACCCCTATCTATGGGTTAAATAACAGGTTAGACTTGGTTCTCCAGTTTTTACTGCAACCAATCTAAGAGAAGGAAAACTTTGACTTCCCAAGCGTGGAGAATCTGCTATCTCTACAAAGGAAAAATGTTATTGTTCTTCATGACAACGCAAGGCCGCATCTTTTTCTATGGGCCGTGTCCCTTTTAGGTGATCATGGCTCTCCACGACTTCTCGTCCTTTGTAACTCTTAGCAATGTTTGACATTTTGCTATCTATTAAAACCTCTGTTTCGCTAGTTACCTCGTGTTGTAAGCTTGCCTCGCTATAACAATTACGACTGAGTAGTGAGTTCGATTCTGACTGGTTTCCCCATACTTTTGGCCTTGTGCCACATCTAAACTGCTCTCTATAATCCCTGCTACGCTAACCAGTCCCACGAGCCTGTAAGGTAGATTTCTAGCTGCTTTCTTCTGTCTCTTGCTTTCAACATGTCTTGCGAGTGTTAAATTATCCAAGCCTTCTTTCTTCATTATGTACTTTAAAAAATTCTGTTGTCACATTCTGATTCTAAGTAACCTTTTGGTTTTCATTTTCTCTAAAATGTTGAGTCTATAATATTCTCAGCATCCTTCTGTAGAACCAGTTTTCTGTTACAGCAAGTCTTTTCTTCAGCAATGACGAGATTGTCCAGCATTCACTGCCATATAGGAGGATCCATATTACGTAACATTTCAATAATGTTCTCTTTATTTCTAAAAAAAATGTCCTACTTTTTTTTAATAATTTTCTTTTAGAAGGCATCTTCCGTTATCCTAATGTCCCTTCGGATTTGAGTGTCGCATATTCCGTCCTCTGTTAAATGAAATTAAAATAAAATCTCAAATAATAAATAAATAAATAAACATTTATTTACTTTCGCTCATTAAGCATTGAATTACCTCCCTTAACTTCCGCCATATTTTACCTTTTTTTTAAGCTAACATTATTTTGACTTCTTTTTTGTGTCAACATAAAATTCTTACATTTGCCTTGAAAGTCAATCAGAGACCGAAGCAAATTAGAAAAGAATATTCTTTTCTTTTCTCTTTGTTCATATTTGCCTTTTGAATGGATATTTTTTTATTTTTATCTGAATCTTTACAGGCATAGACTTGTACGTTATGTTTGTCTTTACGTTCACAAAATGACATCCACTCGACCGGAGACTTCAAGGTAAATATATCATTTGAAGAAGAGAAGCTAAAATAAATAAACATCTATTCTATGTATTATTATTGCTTCTTAATCTCTCCATATCCAGAATTGTAATTACAAAGAATGTTTAAATTAAAATACATTATCTTCTGAAATGAATTTTGTTAACCTTATTTTGACGAAATAATTTTGTCTCGTTGATTCTATGTATATATATATATATATATATATATATATATATATATATATATATATATATATATGTGTGTGTGTGTGTGTGTGTGTGTGTGTGTGTGTGGATATATATGTGTGTGTGTGTGTGTGTGTGTATGCATGTATGCAATTGATTGTCTTCTAAATTATGCATAAAGGAAAATAACACTGACATTTCATTTTAACAAATATATTTACCAAAATTACACAAAAATATCTTGAAATACTAAAGAGTAAATTTA
This sequence comes from Acanthosepion pharaonis, assembly GCA_903632075.3. NCBI lineage: Eukaryota > Metazoa > Mollusca > Cephalopoda > Sepiida > Sepiidae > Acanthosepion > Acanthosepion pharaonis. The sequence goes on from CAHIKZ030001913.1 coordinate 2,687,071, forward strand.
TTCAATAAAATCGCCATTGGCTTCAACCCCGGCCTCCAGACGACTTCGGAATCTCCTGCAACTCTTCTGAATGGTCTTCTTGTTTAAGTTGGCGAATGCTGCCATAATTCTTGTTTTCAGTTCATTTTTTTTGTTACAACGAGATTTGTTGGTCTTTCGCTCAAATGTGTCCCACACATAATAATCAAGGGGGTTACAGACTGGGGAGTTGGGTAGCAAGATGTAAGGGGAATGTGGTGGCAAAAATTATCTGACAGCCATGAATGGATTCTCCTGCTTGTGTGACATAGTACAAAGTCCTGTTGCCAGATATTGGGTCTTCCATTAGCCACCCTCTTGACCCAGGGTAGCACTACCACATCAACGTACTTGATGTAGGCCTCCGTGTTGAGTCTGAGGCCCTGTGGGAAGATGAATGGAGGCATAACGTCGCCATCACTCCAAACACCATGATGTTGACTGGATATCTGATCCCAACTCTCTCCGAATCTTCTGCACTCTCTTCAGATTGATACACAAACACTCTGAAGCGTTTGTATTGGAGCTTCTGGCGCGAATACCAAGAGGTACAGTATGCCCTTTCCGAATTTCTGTCGGAGTGAATTGCATCATGCTGCTCTTTTTCTCAAAATGTAATTGGTAGTGATTATTTCAAAGAGGACATTTAAGTCCATATGAGAGCTCAATGTGTAATGCAGAGCAAATTCTAAGAATAATTAGAAAAAACTTTTAAAAATCTATCGTCAGTAGTAAATTTATTTCGATGAATATGCTTATATTCTTCGAAATAAATTTATTACTGAGTATGGATTTTTTAATTTTTTTCCAAATTATTCTTATATATATATATGCTTGTGTGTGTATGTGTGCGTGTGTGAGTGTGTTGTGATAGCGAGCAAGAGAGAGAAAAAGAGAGAACAAAACAGGGAAGCAAAAGAAAGCTACAAACTCCAAATATATACAAACTCACACACACACACACACACACACACATACACTAGCATACACGAGTTTGTGTTTAAGCTTGAGAGTGTATATTTAATTTATAGTTTTTATTCTACACCTCCATTTTCCCACTCTTTCTCTCTATATTTTTCTCTCTTTATCTCTCTCTCTATCTATTTATCAATCTACCTCAATCTGTTCCCATCTATCTATCTATCTATCTATCTATCTATCTATCTATCTATCTATCTATCTCCAGTCTGTTTTTATATATCTATCTATCTATCGAGATGTAAGAAAAATAAGAAAAAGGCCGAGTCAGAGAATGGAACAGAGATACGTAGATGAAAAACAATGTTTACTTATATTCGTGTGTACATATTTAATATTAGTATTAATATGTATATACATGTTTTAAATAAAAATGTGTATGTATGGAGACACACAATTTATATATATATATATATATAGCTACCTACATACATACATATATATATATATATATATATATATATATATATATATATATATATATATATATATATATATATATATATATATGCTGGCATATGGGTATATTAAATAGACAGAAACTGAAGCAAATCTAACATCAAAGAAGAGTCTTGAAAATGCTGGAAATCCAAAACGGCGAATAGAAGGCAACTTGATATGTGTCCTCCTCCATTGACAAACCTGTTTCTCGTGGAGTGTAGATGCTATCGGACTACAGCGGCGATTTCTCTAATCTCCTTCCCTCTTCCCAGAACAAACATATATATATATATATATATATATATATATATATATATATATATATATATATATATATATATATGCCTCCTTCAGGCGTTCCATGTGTTATTCATGCTTGTTACCCGGTGTGAAGGAGCGGTAGTAATGATAACGCTAAGAACAAACCTAAATTGTTTCTTTTTCCGCAAATCCACTGTGGACTACCCCATCCATATATCCGGCCGTGCTGGCTATGAATAGGGAAGACATTAAAAAGTAAAGAAAGAAAAAAGGATTTCTTCCAGAAATGATGATAAATTATGCAAGCGTTTACAACCTTTTTTTTCATCAAAATGTCTTGTGTCTATAATTTCCTAACGTCAATATCCAATCAGACCTCATTCCCTAAATCTCCTTCCGACTTAATTGTGTATCCAATCACAAAAAGAATGATTCTTGTTTGCTATGAATGAATACTTCGATTAATATTTCCATATTTCAATATCTTGCATGTGCTGGGTATACCGATATTATTATACGGAGAAAGATAAATGATAGTTTGAAAGCGAAAATTGTCTTTCTTCCTCACTATTGTCTGCGGTTGAAAAGAAGTGACATATCGAAAAATCCATTAGAGTTTCCTATAGCAGTTCTGATTATTATTACAATTAATTTTCCTCTTTACAAGGCTCAAGGGCCACACAAGTTAGAACTTACAGTTTAAGGGACACATTTTATGAGAATACGTGATGAAGATAACGTTTAATAATAGAATTGAACAGGTTAAGATTGTAGTGATCCGGAAAATATCCTTATGGGAGTCGGTTCCACAAATTAACGGTTCGTAGGAAGAAGCTGTTCGAATGAAACTAGCATCTCTCCAATGGAATACGAAGGGAATGAAGGTGGTTCGCTGCAATGAGCGTGGTATGAGCCGTGAAGTTTAGAAGTAATGGAACTAAGGAATGTAGATTTTCTGAATACATGCCATGGAAGTAGCGATATACGCTTGCGATATTTAGTCAGTTGGAAAAGGATTATAGAGGGTAAAATAATTCATCATCCACAAGGATGCGGAGAAAATGTTGGAATATATCAAGATTGGAAAGTGAGGATTGGGTAGTACTCCATTTTCAAGATGATTTGGCACTTGTAAGTGGGTATACTGGAGCGATACAGAGAAACGACCCTTTTTCAGCATCTTTCAGTTTGGGTTGGTTTTCAATAAGCGTTCGACACACGGGGCCTTCGCCAGTGAAAACCCGTTATAATGTTTGCTCATATGAGACGAAATCAGCATATGACTTACCCATAAAAGAATTTTTTTTTCTCCTTTTCTGTGCGTCAGTCAAATGTGCCAATTGCTCACTGTAACATTTCACATATCTATATATATATATATATATATATAATTAAAAAATCGGAGACTTCAAAAAGCCATGGCAATATTTTATTTCGCGAGACCGATAAAATTCGATTTGCTTTGTCAGACCTTGCAGTTTCAAAAATTGTTTTATCGGTCTCATGAAATAAAATATTACCATGGTTTTCTGAAGTCTTAATTTGTTAATTAATTATTACTTGCTCTGTTTACTACATTGAGCTCTCGCGATTTATATCCTCCCTGGAATTATCCATATGGATTACCAGTTAACCTTATATTATATGTGTGTGTGTGTGTGTTATTTTTAATTTATTTAGTTTAAACGTTATTTTTGATGGATACACATATTAGATTAGAAGCCCTAATTTTCTTTTAAATTAAACAATATTTTTTTATCCAACTATATCTACCGACTTTGGATACCTCGGCGTGGTGTAATGGTTAGAAAGCTTGTCTTGCTCGATCAATTACGACTGAGTAGTGAGTTCGATCCTCACTGGGTGCCCCATACTTTCGGCCTTGTGCCACATCTAAGCCGGACTTAGAAAATCACTATATCTACCGACTTCAATAATGAAGAACTCATGTCAGAAGAATATGCATATCATAGGTGGCAACTGGTTTCCGGGCACACTCGTCTTATAGGGCGGCACTCTCATTTCTGTTCGTTCAATAACAATATAGACAACGTGCGTTTTATGCTGCAACTATGATAAGCAGTTTTTAGTTACAGATTCTGCGCCAGATGGTATAATCTAGTGTTATCAGCAATAAAAATCCTTCAGAATGGCTAGAAAATAAATGAAAGCATTGCTTTTTTTTTATCAGTGCGTTCTCCATGTCGACATTATGATATAAATTTGGGTATATGATCCCAACAGAGTTATAAATTATTGACAATTAGAAAAACAGCGAAATATTATATTTTCCTTAACATTTTTTCCAATTATTAATAATAATAACATAATAATTTATAACATATATGTAGTTGCATAATACATTTTAGATGCATCGAGGGTGGTCTTCAGTCATGCATTGTTCTTATAACCGATTTCACGTTCTGCATTATATCGGCTCAAACAGCAACCCTGACCTGGCTCCGGACTAGTCATGTTGCCTTCTTGAAAGCGACATGCTATGCACATCGATATTGTAAAAAGAAAAAAACATCATATCGACCTACATAGCCAAGAGTCCGACCATATATATTGAAATACGTCCGACAATGAAAAAAAAACCTTTTCAAGCTCCACTCCTATATAGTGATTTTCTAAGCGTAGCTTAATTTTTAAATAAATAATTATATTAATTCTACTCTGTATTGAGCACTTTTTAATATATATATATATATATATATATATATATATATATATATATATATATATATATATATATATATATACCCAAGTGTATGATTTGGTGTATACGGAATAAATTCAATCATCAACAATTACTATTCTTAAAAGAATGCTCAATACAGAGTCGAGTAATATAATTATTTATTTAAAATTATACATAAATATGTTATAATATTTATGTTATAATTTTTAAATAAATAATTATATATATATATATATATATATATATATATATATATATATATATATATATATATATATCTTTAAGTGCCCATTGGTTATAATTATTTTCCCCAGGGAATATCTTTTTTTTCCCTGGCTTAGCAGACCACAATTTCAAGGCTGAAAAATGAATTTAAATTTACATATATATATATATATATATATATATATATATATATATATATATGTGTGTGTGTGTGTGTGTGTGTGTGTGTGTGTGTGTGTGTGTGTGTGATAACGACGTATATTGTGGAAAAATGTATGAGAAAATGTAAATTCTGACACGTTTCGTCCTTTAAGATTTCATATGACTAAATATTTTTTGTTGATGCGTCTACACATGCGCACAAACCAGGGATGCTGGGAATTTTAAATTTAATTTTCTTTCTAATCTAACCGGATTTAATTTAGATTCTGTTTCTTTATCTTTCTATCACTTTTGCTAGTAGATATTCCCACACTGTGAAAATAGAAGTTCTGCCAGTAATAGTGAAATGTTGTAAGGGCCCCGGCGCAAATTAATTGTAGATGGCCTTGCGATAAAAAATCACTCTCAAAACATTTTCGTCGTAATGAATTGTTTTCTCCTCTGATCAGAATAACATTTATGTCAAAATTGTGGTCAGCCTCGTAACGGTGGGCAACAAACATATTTGATGTATTGTTTTGTGTTCATATATTTTTTATTTAGATTCCTTGAGGTTACACATCTGTATTTTTGTGACAATTATTACAGGTGATCGAATAAATTAATCCTTCAAGTTTAATGTTTTAGATATGGTAGTAACAACAATGTTGAGTTTAGATAATTCTTTTCAATTGTAGCTCTGATAGAGTTAGTTGAAAGAATAATATATATATATATATATATATATATATATATATATATATATGTGTGTGTGTATATATTCATTGGGTTTGTCAGGAGGGGTCGTTTTTCTGCTCTACAATATTTAATAAGCATTTATTTCACATTGTATATAAAATAGAGTATTCAAGAAAAAACCAAACATAGTACTACTCTATCTCGCTATGTATGGAAAATTAGACAGGAAAATAACCCAATCCTCAAATGGGAAATATGAAAAAGATGTTCTAAATATAAAGCAAGTCAAAAATTCTGTAAGCTATGTATAGAGGAAAAATTAGTCATAACTTTATATAAGGAACCTAAAGATTTATTAAATTCAAAAACAGAGATTCTAAAGAAATGCAGACATAGAAGTTCTTGGTTATTCGATTAGACCTCGTCTTCCCGGCCGGATTATATAGTTGTTTAACCGTTTTTGCCCGTGTTTGTCTCTAAATCACCCCCCTCCTTTTTAAGCCGTTTCGAATAAATTTCTTCTCCACCCTCCCAATTGTTGTAGTTGCTGTTGTTGTTGTTTTGGGGTTTTTTTTATGTTTGGTCACGTGGTCTTGGTCTTTTGTTTACCGCCTATAAGTATACAGTTTTCTCTACCTCTTTTAGCCAGCTTTCTCTGACGATCCGCTTACGTGAAACCTTGGTAGGTTTGCCTGGCTCTCTAGGTTTGACTAGGTCTGCTCTACTTTGTATTGAGCACTTTTTTTTAGTAAGTTGATTACTCCTATCGGGTTTTTTTTCTTTGGGTTTTGGACCTGTATGCTGTACGATTATTTTCGACAGACGTTCATATTCCTAGCTCTTTCTTTTTTTAAAACCTTTTTTTCCTTCGAAATTGATTTGATCATTAGCAAATCAAGAAACCGAAGGTTTTCCGAGACGAGTGTAGTTACCTATATATATATATATATATGTGTGTGTGTGTGTGTGTGTGTGTGTGTGTGTGTGTGTGTGTGTGTGTGTGTATAGAGAGAGAGAGAGTGAGAGATGTGTAGTAGATAATTTAATTTTCTTGCCTTTATCCGTTCATTATTGCTATTAGATACTTAAGAAAGAAATAGTCTAATTTGGTGGTCGATGAGATAGTTAGGAAAACCATTGTTAACTAGCGTTTGTTTCAAATTATTGAGTTTTTTCCGGAAAAAGGAAAAAAATTCAAACCATAAGTTCTATGCTAATATTTTCTTTTCCCTACTTCTCGTTTTTTAACTTTCTTCCGTTTTTCTCCTTTCCTGTCAACTACGAACTTCAAAAATGCTATTGGAACGTCATCATCTTTTGTCTCCTTGAAGTTTGTTCTTTTATTGTCCTCTCTCCTTACTAATGATGATTTCACTCTCAGTAACTCGTTCTGTTTTAGTGGCTTCATCCCCTTGCTTTCAGTGCAGGATTTTCATGTAAAATATATATTTTATAACCATATAAACATATTTAAATTTTAAGGTCATAAAATGGAGGCATCAACGCTAACTCGAGTCCAAATTTGAATTGCTGAGAAATGGTAAGAATTTAGAAGTTTCTCCGCATTACAAACATGATTTTTTTCGTGTGGATAAAAGAAAAATGTGTTCTCTATTTAACGAAATCCGGTAATTTGCAAATGTAATGCATGGCTCTTTTAAATAGAGCTAAAAAAAAAAAAAAAAAAACAACCAAAAACTCGGCCTCACGATGGTTTCATTAGCCTTAATCCGCGCCCATGTCGTTTGATCTGTAAGTGAACCATTGAAATCCTAAGTTAAATACTTTTAGCTGACTACAGAAAACATTTTTCTGTCGACTAAAGCAAACAGATTTAAATTATCTATATTTTTCAAACAGTCATCCAATCTTTTAAACGGTTATAAATTTCTCTCGATCACACCGTATATATATATATATATATATATATATATATTGTCACCCACAGGCAAACTGTTTCGGTGTATCACAGCTCATCAGTGTGGGTAGACATTCAATTGTTCAAGCCGAGGTCGAAGCCCGACCGATTTGGCTACAGTCGGAGATTTTCCAGCTAAGCCATCTGAAATTGACGTACTTACTCTATGAATAAACACGCCAGTGACTGAGAGAGCTCAATTCAGGGAAGGTGAAGAGCCTTGTGATGTTAGTAGTAATAGTCATTGTTTACAAATTCGCAATTATCTTCCAAGAGTGCACAACCGAATTTTTATATATATATATATATATATATATATATATATATATATATATAACATGATTGATAAAATAATATCGACAAGTTATGTCTTCCAATTTTTATTTTTATAAAATATTTCAAATTTCCGAAACGCGGAAAGGAAAATCGACCCGCAGCTCATGACGTCACACATGACGCTTCCACGTCTCGTATACACGAGTTTGTCGTTGCTTGGAAATCATTCATCCAACAAAAACAGACTATAATTATTGTTTTGGACGTATATTGTTTAATATATTGGAATGTAATCGTCATCTTTGATGATGGTTTATGTAAGCCGAAAGCTTAGATTGGATTAAAAAAAACATGTATCAATATGGTGATTTCCTTTCGTCTTTCAATGATAATCTTATTAAGATTATCAAACAATATGAAAGGAATTTACTTAAAATAAATAGACAAAACTTGTCTATATTATTTAATGAAACAAGCGTCATCTTATATATATATATATATATATATATATATAATCTGGAAAGTTTGAGCAAGAATTCGTTTAAACAAGTTTTAATAAATTCCACCGACACGAAGTCTAATCATTTTTTTTTATTATATCTTTCCGATTTCCGCATGAGGTTTTGTACATCAGGATTAAAGTTAGGAATATATTTTCCAGTGGTCATGTTTTGTTTTTCTATTACATTCGAATATCTGTCTATATTTCCGAGATGAGGTATTGTAATTATTTACATTGTTCGGACTGTGGTCCTCATTTTTATTGCCATATTCACGATGTTTCATTCTTCAGGATCTGTCTATATCATCTTCCATAGGTCCCTTAACCGAAAGCATCTCGCTTCGAAAGAGGCCTTTTGCTAAAAACATCTGACACCCAGTGTAAATCTCACCTTATTCAGTAACGGAAGTGATTTTATTTATTTTTTTAATAGGAAAACGCCAACTCGAATTCCAGCCACGTTCATTTTGCGCGGCTCAGAATGAACGCTACTACTATTTAGGCATCACAAAAAGTACATCTCAGACAGACAAAGATGAAAACAATTTAAAGAACAAATCTCTTGAAAATGGCTACAATTTTTATACTCCAAACTAAACATTTTTACCCCCACTAAACAAGAAAAAAATTTCATATTCAAAGAAACATGTATGAAAGAAGGTTTGCTAATGAGCCCACGCGTTTATGTCTGAAACAGACTCTCACCGTTGGGTGTTGTACTCAACGTCAATTTTTATATTTACATACGCTTTATCCCTGATATTAAACACTGTAACTCATAAAAATAGCATACCTTAAAATATATTTCTCTCTCTCTCTCTTTCTCTTTCTCTCTCTCTCTCACATACAAACATAAACATCTCTCTCTCTCTCTGTATATATATATATATATATATATATATATATATATATATATATATATATATATATTGGTTCTATATAATTTAGACAGGTTTTAATGCAGGTACCATATTATTGTTGATGATAAGGTTAGTTTTAATGTTCCCCACTTTCCCTTAAAGAATTCAATAATGTGAAACAGACACAAGTTAACAATGGTTTTCCTAACTACCTCATCGACCACCAGATTAGATAATCTCTTTTTTAAGTATCTAATAGCAATACTGAACATACATATAAGAACAAGAAAATAAAAACTATATTTTATTATATATGTACATATATATACATGATATATATATATATATGTATGTGTGTGTGCGTGTGCGTGTTTTTTGTGTGTGTTTTTGTGTGTGTGTGTGTGTGTTTATGTCTCTGTGTGTCTATTTTTATTTCAGTCTGTCTGATATGCAAACATAATGACAGATAAAGGATAGAGGTCGTAAAAGTAGCACACATAACTGCCGAAAGTTCACTTGAAACTTACTTGACCCTTTGTCATCACGATTTCCCTTGAACGAATTCATAGAAGAAGTAATGCCTGGAAGCGGGGAGGAGAGATTCAAAAGTGGGCAAAGAGATTTAAGAGTGTTGATTTCCTGTGATGTCACCGTTCTTCACCTTCTTTTTGCTTTCCGCCTCATCCTAGCCGCGTGTAGAATCATCAGATAAGAAGCAAAATATAAACTCCAGACATAACGAAAAAACGTTTAAAATTTACCAATTCCTAACCTTCATCACCTGCTCAGTGTTTTACAAAACTAGCAGAATGCCCGTAAAAAATGTCGCTGCTATACATGAATACAACCGCACGTATCTCTGTTTAGGATTAAAGTCTCAACACTCCGGCCACCAAATCACTCTCCTAGCCCCATTTTTTTGTGTGCCAAGAAAAAAAAAGCCGGAAATAAATATTCGAATCAAATTATAGTATATTATTTTCTCCACTTCCGGTTAGTTAGGTTTGGAGTCGCGTTTCCATGTTCGGGGCAGTTCAAGACTTAGCAATGATGGGAACTTTGTCCCTGAGATTCTAGACCTGCAGCAGTACCTTCCCAATTGCAAAATATCGTTAGAATATGCCGATACATTTCGTAGCAGTGTTTGTCCCTTTTAAACTAAATTTCACACATGGCTCAAGAAACACTCAAGGTAGAAGGTTGCTAAATGAGGTATGTGACAGGAATGTAATATTATGGCAAAAAAGAGGATATATAACGATTGACCTTTGACTTGGAGAGGTTAGGACTGTAGCGTTTAGGGAAGCACCCACGCGAGAGTCTGTTCCACGAAGGTGCAGTTCTTAGACAAAAGCTGAATACGGAGGAAATGAACGTGATTTAATTCCGTTAAAGTATCAGGGTTTCGTCCTCGTTATAAATTATCTCAGATCAGTGACGCAATATGGTTTCAAACAGATAGATTCTATGAGAAGAAAATAATTAATCAGAACTTCTTCCTCACAATTGGAATACGGGGGAAATGAACGTGATTTAATTCCGTTAAAGTATCAGGGTTTCGTCCTAGCTATGAAACTCTGAACTAAAAGGTGGAACTAAAAACTGGAGTGCAGCTGACTTCTTTACGCAAATTTCCTTCGGAAAGATGTGAATCCAACTCTCTCCCTGTTATGGGTTGAATAGTAGGCGGTGTATCTGGAAAGATCATAGTAATTCTCAAAATATTCTTAGGGCAATATTCATTCTAAAAAAAAAAAAGAAATATTCTTACAATCCAAAATTTGTGTTGGTCTTAAATAATCTACAAATGGTGGTAAGCTTTAAAAAAAAAAAAAGACAATTAATTCTTCATCCCGTATAACATAAATTATCATTGTAATTGTGGAAATAGCTGTTTCCATACAGGAAAAATTAAGCATTCATTTATCGAACTATAAGCTTTAATACATGTTGAAATTTGTTACATGCTTTTATTCAAACATTTTTCAGGCAAATAGACTTCTCAAGTCTGCTATTGATTATCTCTCTTTTTAGTAATAATGGCTGTTTCTTTCCTAATTTTATGCTTTTGGTTGTGTGGAAAGTTTACATCTTGATTATATCATTTTTGGTGCTATTCTGCTGGGTCTGATTCATTATTGTCTTTTGATAGAATTTATTCGTTTGAAAGGATTTTTTGTCACTGATCTGAGAAAATCGTTGTCTAGATTTGAGAAATTAAACATTTCTGAACGATTTGGCTACCATTTGTAGCATCCATGTGAATCTAGATTTGACCATTTTTTTTATTTTTATTTATTTATTTATTTATTTATTTGAGCAAATGACTTAGGTCAATATTCTGCTTTTGTAGCATGTTTGCTAATGGACGAAATACCCTGTTTTCTACCAAGTATAACTGTTCGATTCCACCAAGGTATTATCTTTACAATTCCTCATTTCAACCTTCTAAATTCTTATGATATATTCAGGATAGTAGGAATCACTTCTGTGATTTTAATTCCTAACAATGGTTTCTGTTTTAGAGAAAGTCCATATTCAGGGAACAATATTTCTCCATCTTTTTTTTTTTTTTTTGCTTGATGCACCCTTTTCAATGTAAGTCAGAATGTCTCTCACCGTCTAAAATTGTCAAGAATGTTATTTTCCCCCTGTCCAAGATTCTCATAGATAACAGTTGATGCTGGATAATTTTCTCACAAATAACGACGAGGCTTGAAGCAACAGTGATGCGATTTTACAAAAAGATGCAGACAGTACCACAGAAGATGACATTTTCAGGAAAAATGGTGACAAAAATTAGAGAGACTTATATTTAGAATCAGAAATAGTTGAAACATCTGAGTCCCGTCGTGAGGAAAGAAGGCTTAGGGGATTTGGCACTCACAGGAAACACAGAAACGAACATGAAACAACCTACCTTACGTAGATACAAATACAAATAGATTGCAAAACAGGGCCTGGGAAATATAATAAAGGGACATATATTTCTTACAGCTACAAACGATGAGAAGTTGTGGAGAGTCATGCTTGTCTACGTCTCATTAGGACACGGCTCATAACAGAAGAAGAATAGTTTTTAAAAAATGAGGTTAAATTAAAAATAAAAAAAGAACTAAACTATTTCGTGGCGTTCTTTATTTAATGACATAATCTTCGCTTCCCGCCTATTTAAATTTAATATTACAGTATTATGTAGTTAGGCTACAAGTTATAATAGTCTCTGTAAACGGTAGACTACAAATATTCAAGAATATGTTTACACTTATATAATTTATTTTATTGAAGAATAAATTAGTTTACACATTCCTTAATAAGGAATTACCGTATTATATATATATATATATATATATATATATATATATATATATATATATATATATATATATATATATAAGCCCCCACCTATTTAAATTTAATACTACAGCAAAATGAGTACTTGTGCACTGATAGTCTACGTCGTCTGGGTAAACATTCAACTCCCAGATAATCTGAAGAATAATGACGCAATATATGTTTTTGAGTCAATTTAGGACTTTTTTTATGTGCCATTAAATACAATATTTTCCTTGTGCTGGAATCAATATTTATTTATTCATTAGAAATTTGAGATGATTTTTATTTCCTACAGGCTTCGTTATAATCAGTTACCATTAGAAAAAGCACGAATCCATCATTTCTTCTTGACTTAGACTTGCGCAGTAGGGACTTGTATCAGTAAATCTTTACTCTCTCTCTCTCTCTCTCTCTCTCTCTCTCTCTCTCTCTCTCTCTCTCTCTCTCTGCAAAGTTCTAACAATCTAAAAATATTTTCAGGCTTTAAATAAACTACATTATTAAACAAATCAGTCATATATTACTCTGCAACTTTTATAATAATGTTTTACAAAATATTGTAGATATTGTAGAAGACGGTGTAAGCGATGCTGTTGAGTAGATGTAGATGAAAACATGTGGGTAGAAATTTCCTGCTAGCCGATCCAACTACATGAGAAAGTTGGACTTTAATTAAATCCAAAGAAGACAAAGAAAAACAAACACAAGACCGATAAATATATGTAAACAAATATATGTATTAATAACAAGAAAGGTTACAAGTTACATGGACAGAGTGCGTGTGGTGAATATTATATGTGTGTGTTGTGTTGTGGTGAGTGTTCGTACGTACGTGTATTGTTCTTAGCGTGTTCCCAGCATTTGGGAAACGCTGTATCTGTAAGAGCTCACATCTGCGAGGTGGTATAAGGCTGAACGCCTGAGGCAAAAAGTGGAAGAGGCGAAGGGTCAGCGACTATTTATAGCCAGGGAAGAGAGACCCCTGGTGAAAGGGTTAACGAACTAAAGGAGGAGTTAACTCCGACAATAGAAATGCCCCGATATTAAAAAAGCATAAAAATGATATCCGGAAAAAAATAGAAATAAAAAAAATCATTTGGGAACCCCTATTTAACCAAATGGTTAGCACTAAGGGCAAAAGTTTCTTCCTTTGATTGAGAAACATTTCCCATGTAATAATCTTCTAAGAAAGATTTTCAATAAAATATAATTTTATTAAGTTATAGTTGCACTGATAATCTAAAAAAAAAATATTAAAAACCTAATAATAAACTTTTAAATAAACACTTAAACCTAAATAATAATAGAAATTCTAGAACGGAAAATAATAATATGGATGATGAATTATGTAATTGTAGAAATCCCATAAACGATCCACTAGAATATAGATGTCTTACTACATCTATTGTATACTAATACACCATTTCATCCACTGAAAATCCCGGATGTTAAGAAATTTGATATTGGTAACTCTTTTAAGCTAAAATATATCAGCATGTTTTTTTCATTTTAAAAAAAAAAAATGCGTACCTTAACCGAACTTCCTCACAAAATATTTTTGGTATTTAAAAGAAATCAATAAAACCCCCACAGTTAAATGAAAAAAAAAAAAACAGAATTTGTAAGTCCTTAAATGACCCATGTCTCTTGTGTATATATGAAAAGTTGCATATTATTAAGTGTCTTAAAAATAATGACCACTTAAATCAGCATAATGACCACTTAAATCAGCATAATGACCACTTAAATCAGCATAATGACCACTTAAATCAGCATAATGACCACTTAAATCAGCATAATGACACAACCGTATTTTGTAGGCATTGTATAATGTTTACGTTAACATATTGTTAATAGAATTTTTCGTAAAAATCTATGAATTACATTTAGATACGCATTATTTTATTAATATATAAAGGTATATATAATAGTTATTTAATTCCTTGATATTTTAACTGTAATAATGTCATGTTTTATTGTCGGTTCAACATAATAAATATTGTATTTTGGTTACAAATAATATATATGAAATGAATTTATTACACTAATGGACAGTTCTCAAATATTGAAAAAAATATTTAAAACAATATTGAAATTCTTTAAAATTAACCTTTTATTAAGTATATCTCTTTATATAATTCAATGTATCTTGATTGTATTTATAACCAGACAGTGAGACGACCTAAATAAATGTCAATTCATTGAACAGGATTGAATAACATACCAACCTATAATCTATAGTCTATATTTCTCACTTTTCTGCTTCAGAAATGACCTGTTTTTTGATTAGTTAATCTAGACATACCCATAAAACTTTGAAATCTTATCCCCAATCCTATTTTAAATCATAAATAAACTAACGTATTGTTTTCTGTTTTCAAAAGTAAATGTATTTCCTCATAAGTTACCAAACTTGCTTGAGGAATTGGAACAATTTTCAGTTCAGATACATGAAAGCTTTTGTGCAGCGATGTAAGATACTTTTCAAATAAAAATATTATTAATATATATATATATATATATATATATATATATATAATTATTTATTTAAGAATATGATTCCAACGCTACATAAGAGTTCTCATGTTTCAAAACAAGAGCCGAAAACTTCAATATTTTTAAACACACACACACACACACGCACACACACACACACACACACACACTTTCTCTCCTCTTTTTAAATTCCCCCCCCACATCTCCTAAAATTCTCTCTGTTAAGGTTTCATCTCCCTCCTCCTCATACTTACACTTTCTCTAAATTCTGTTTTGATTTCCGGAATTGTTTTTTCTGTTTTCATTTTGAATTTGAAGGTCTGATGATTTGGATCGTATTTACGATTCCAATGGAATAAATTATGACCATGGAATATTAGTGTTTAAGCCTTTTTTTTATATATATATATATATATATATGGTAAGCGTAATGTAGGCCGTCCTTGATTATGCTTCAAGGAAAAAGTCAAGTACAATTTAAATACTGCAAACATCCTTATAGAGGAGTTTGAACTTGCTGTTGAAAACCGTGCAAACTGGAGAAACATCTGCCACCGAGGTGTTACTAACTTTGAAAAGAATCGTCCCAACCATCTGCGAGAATTAAGAACCAACACTAAATCTCAGCCCAATACATCAACTCATATGTCGGTCGACTCTTCAGCATGTACTTGTTTCAAAGTCCTGTGCACGATTGTTGTCTCATACAAGATATAAACATAAGAACTGAACTGAAAGACACTCATACGTCGAAAACAACGGGAGAGTTCATTACACACACACACACACACACATATATATATATATATATATATATATATATATATATATATATAGTCATTGTCGATTTACTAGAAATCTAACTTCTTGATGTTGTCGTCCTGTGGGTTGGGCGATCCTACCAAATGACACCACCTTTGTAAAAGTGTATAAAACCACGCTACGGGTTGATCCAAGCTTTGCGAGTATAATTAGAGAGTTTCAGCGTACTGACCTGATTCAAATTGTTGATCACGGCAGATTATGAGCTCTCTCCCATAAAATGTAACTAAGACCGCTCAAGATACTTACAACAAAAACGACGTGTTGGATCTGTTGGTGCTGAATAATGGCAAATGTGTCTAAGCAGGCTACTGCAAAAGGGATTGGGCGCCTTAGAATATTGCTGGTCTCGGAAAATGAGGAGTCGACCATTATTATTATATAGTAGACTGGCATTATCATATATTAGCTGGCCACTCGTGTTGGGGGATACTCGCCTACAAGAGCGACTAGCCAATCCCTATTGCAATCGCCTGCTCAGGCACATTTATGTTTCTTCAACACCCACAGAACCAACCTGTGGTTTATACTGCAACTATACTGAGCGTACTTTATTTATTTCTCTCCTACCGGCCTGAATCTTTGAAAAATCTTATTAAAATGAAATTTTCCCTCTCTGGCAAAGCAGAAATTTTTCTTTAATAAGATTTCTGATAATATATATATATATATATATATATATATATATATATATATGTAAGGAAAAATTTTAATCAACATTTTCACATCCGTTGTTTCATGCCCTCCGCCGTTATCTTCAGGCAGTAAGCTAGACTTTCCGTCTAAAATTGGTCCACATTTTCGTTATTTGAATTCACATTGAGCACTTGTTATTCATGTAACTGTTTTTGACAAATAGTTAATTTTGTCATTTTTAAAAATATATATATATATATATATATATATATATATATATATATATTCAATATCAAAAAAAGGAACACTAGAAGTGGCTTGCGTAATTTTATTGAAATAGACATAATGTCTCCACTTCTCAAAATGGGTCGTCGACACCGGAAATTGCTCTTGAGTCTCTCTTTCAATGAGGAGGCTTATAGAATATATTTAATACCTTGTGACTAGAGATCCGTCCCCCTGACAGTAACTCCCCATAACTAAACTGTGTAAGGTGTTTTATTTATTTATTGTCGCGCTTCATCAAAATTTGACGTACATGATTTTTAATTACGGAAATCTAAAAAGAAAAACAAAAGATTAAATTGTTACCTTTGCAAGGACTTGAACGCCAGTTCAATTTTATTAAATAAGCATTGAATGTGCTTTATTTTATTTTTGTCTGATATAGCGTCGCAAAAGGGAATAACTGTGTATAAATTGAATAGTTTTGTTGCCACAGTCTGCGAGATGTGTTTGTTTTCAGTTACGAATACCAATAAAAGGAATTGTTTTTTATCGGTTTTAATGAAAATATCAGTTTTCTGGTTTGGTCAAGCTTGTCATGTCGGCCTGTTTTTGACAGCAGAACAAATACAATTTGACTTTCGCGACCTGCGATGTTTGGGGCTATATTTAAATTAAGCCGGGTTGTCTTGGGCTAACAATAAACAGAG
This sequence comes from Acanthosepion pharaonis, assembly GCA_903632075.3. Lineage (NCBI taxonomy): Eukaryota > Metazoa > Mollusca > Cephalopoda > Sepiida > Sepiidae > Acanthosepion > Acanthosepion pharaonis. Next base: position 2,704,319 of record CAHIKZ030001913.1, read on the forward strand.
TCAAACCAACATATACCCAAGTAGATCATCAAACTTTGATAAGCAAAGTGGTTGACGTTAATTTGGGGATTTATTTTACAACAAAGCATAAGCAGATCTCCCACATTTCGCCATAGTAGACTCCGTACTAGAAGAAGAAGACTAGCTTGCAATAGAAATACAGGATGTAGAATTGGAAATACCAGGTATATATATATATATATATATATATATATATATATATATATATATATATATATATATATTAAAAATACAAAAAGTAGATTAGTAAAGTTAATGATATAAAATGGCGAAATCCTTTCGCAAACAAAATTTTAAAGTTGCATTAACCTACAAATCACTCAATGAATGTCATGATCCTTGTTTTTTAAAATTATAAACTGTATAAGGTCTTTCTTTAATACGAAAGTACTTTCGACTGTACATTCAGTCATCTTCAGGCATGGAAATTATTTTGTCTTTGGTAAAATTCAGATAGCATCCGAGACGAATAAATTAAATGCGAATCGAATGTTTTCTTTTTTTTTAATGTGTTACTGTTAACGGATACAAACTTTTGGAGCATGGAGTTGCAACGCTAAGGTGGAATTTTTTTTAAATTGAAGAGTGATTTTCCTATTAATATGGCAATTTGAGAATTTTTGTTGATGTTGTAGGAATTTATCTGTCAATGTGGCATGAACTAAATTGTTCAATAAATTCAATAAATAGAGTAATGTCTCAGTTGCTATCCTCAAAATTTGCATGTTGGATCAGTTCTTTTAAATTAAATATGTGGTGCAGTTCAATTTATATTACAACGAATCGTTCATACAAAATGTAGATTAGTATCTCTGAGTATTTGTCTTCAAAGTCAACACTCAGAGGCGACAGACTGTTTCATGCTAAACGCAATCATCAGTCCACTTACATACGTACACACACACACACACACACACACACACACACACACATATATATATATATATATATATATATATATATATATATATAAATGAATTTCCTCATGTTTTACTCGTTTATCGCGTATTTTTCATACAATCTTTTTCGCTCCGTCTTAAATTTAACATTTAAGTTTTAGCAACAGTTCGTAAATTAAAAAAAAGAAAGAAACCATTCGAGCTCCTCTCAGGGTACGATGTTCTCCTCTTTCCATACCTTCACAGTTCAATAAGAAGAAATGTTTTAATAAAATCATTGTTTGTTGTCATTGGCCTTTCGAGAGTTTTAATCGTTTCCGGAGAAATTCCAGACGGATTGTTTATAATTCAAATTCAGTTCCCGTTCTCCCGACGGGAGGGCCTTAACTTTTGATTGCCTTCTCGAAGCAATTTGTCATTCAACTCCGGATATGTGCTAGAAGTAAGTCCCAAACATTACTTGTGTGGTTTTGTTAAAAAGGAATTAAAAAATGGTAACTGTATACATTAGAATGAACTCCAGTGTGTGCCCCCCGCAAGAGCGGTAAAAAAATACGTATCTGATTAATTTCATATGAATGTTTATGTGTAAACATGCGTCATATGTTGGTGTGAAGATTTAGGTAATATATGCCATGTCCCTTCAGGGTATGGCGATTATGGCCCTACACAACTTCCTATCCTTGTACTTTTTAGCGTCTCTTTCCGAATCCCTTCTTCACCCTGTTCCGATGTCCATTCATACAAGTTTATCAAGTAAGTAACTCCACCTATCCTTTTGCCTTCGATATGCCTTCAGCGTGTCAAATTCTCCAAGCCTTCATCATGTGTTCAATAAATTTCAGCTGTTTCTTTAGCATTCTTAGTATCAATGTTCTTTTTGCTTCTATTTTTCTAAAGACTTCTTCGTCGCTTACGCTCCCCGTCAGTTATATTCTCAGTATCCTTCTGTAGTACAAGATTACTGTTACTTACAGTCGTTTTATTTGAGGAAATTGTCCATCATTCGCTGAAAGGAGGATCGATATTACATAGCAGTACAGCACTCTTTTCTTTGTTTCAAACGAAATTTTCGTATATAGCTTAGTTTTACAAGGCGCATTTTGTAATCGACACTCAGTGTTAAATTTTGTATCTTCTGTTAAAACCAATTCCCAGAGACAGTCACTTGTTTGCTAGGAAACTAAAATGCACTTTTAACGTATCTTTGTCTGGCAGATCATTATATTTACGTGCTGAGAATTCAACTGATAAACTCTGTGGTAAGCACCTAATTTAGAAATCAATATATAAGACAAGGTGAAAAAAAATTCTATTTTGACATGTTTCAGCGATGGATGGCCTTCATCAGAAAAATAATTTATTTCAACAAAATCTACATTAGCGAGCAAAAACAATTTTATTTACACGACTGAATAATTGGTCACTAATTTAATTGTATCGTTACAGAAATTTGATTTAACTAATTTCCCCGCAATTTTTATTTATATTTCTTTGTCGGGTTTAATTACTATTAAAATTTGTTTTAACATATTTGCATAGCACTCAATCTCTCTCTCTCTGTAAATATACACATACACACACACACATATATATATATATGTGTGTGTGTGTGTGAAAAATGTGTGTATATAAATATAAATACACGCAATCGACATAAACCCAAATTTTTTGAAAATTAATCAGTTTGTCTGACAATCGCAAAAGCGGAAACCCAGGGTCACAAACTCACATCAATCCAACAAAAATATATATATATATATATATATATATATATATATATATATATATATATATATTATGAGATTAAAACAAAAAACTTGTTAAAAATCGCTACACTGTAGCTTTCATGATTCAGCACTAAAGTTGTGCCTCCTCAGGCGATGGTGAATAACTAAAATATCATATATATATATATATATATATATATATATATATATATATATGTATATATTATTTTTCAAACATGTTTGGTTGAAAATATTGACAAGTTCTGCCTATAAAATGTTTGTCGTTTTATGTAATCGGTAAATTTGAAATGTTGCGACATTCTTTTTCAAGGATCGTATTTAGTGTCTGCTTATGTAACTGTTTCATTTACATTAGCCAGAAAAAAAGAACGTGATTCACGTTATGTAACTGAACTCTCGATCTTTGTAAAAATTCGATTCAAACTAATTTCATCTTGAATTTTATTTATTCCTTTTTTTATTTGTTTTTAGCTTCCTGCCAAGTGCAGAATTGGACTAACAGTTAACAGCATTGAAAACAGGATAGAACAAACGGAGTTTAAATCCCAGTTGAATAAGTTTGTATAGATTTAAACTTATTTATTTATTTATTCAGGAATGCAAGAAGGATCTCCATTTTCCTCTGTGTACAGAAGAGAAAACTTTAGAATAATCTACAAAAAAATAAGACAGCACGTAGATTCTTTGCTCTAACGCCCTCATTAATCCGCCGAAGTCAGAATTTTTCCAATGTTTGATATATTTTTTCGAAAGCCATTTTGATTATATGCAGCGTTACAGATTTGGCGTAGAATATCATTGAAATCAGTCTTCTAGTCTTCAGGAGGAATGTTATTATGTTCGGCTGCTTTCTTATTTTTGGTATTTTTTAAAACCGTTTCAAGTTCTGCATTTGTAAAGTTTCCAGGTATAATCTCAAGAGGGCATTCATTGATTTGCTCGACCTTAGTATCTAAAATCACTGGTACATTTCCCAAGAGACTTTTAAAACCCTGCTCTGAAATCAAGAACACAACGTGGGCAGAGTTGGTGTTCGTAACGAAGGATTTGAACCTGAGTTGCTGACAGAAAACCAGCGACAAAAGTGCTCAGCTCAACCAAGCCCGGAAGAAGAGAAGAAAAGGAAAATAGTAGAAAATAGGACAATTCGTTATAGGAGTAAGAATCAACGAACTTTAGTCAATTTAGTAAGGTTCTGAAATTATATGGACGTGTTTCCTGTTTTATCAAGTCGAGAGTACCACAAGACAAGTAAAGTAACAGGTGGCCCACTTTTTTGGTTTCCTTGTATTTTTTTCTCCTGTATTGATTTATTTTGCACCTTGTAACTATATTTTGTAGGATTGTCTATTTTCCCTCGTCAGTTGACAATTTGGGATGAGCGAACACGGGTCTGATGTTAGAGCCGACCGGTCTTTGGATGAGAACGAGGTGAACAGACCTCAAGTGTTGAGTAACTTTAGAGACCTGTTGGTGGTTACCATGATATTAGCATAGGGATCGGTTTCCGATTTTTTCGGTGGGGGGGGCATCTACATAGGGACCCTGGATTAACATGTTAGGACTTAGCGAAACTGCTAATAGATGAATACGCAGATGAGGGGACGACGATAGAAAGCACGAGAAGTATCATGAGACTCACCCAGGTAAGGGATGAGACTCCAGGGAATTTGGGAGAAGGAGCGACAAAATTGTCAGATTTGGTCTTCCCTGAAGAAGTAAAAGAAAATGCCGCCATTCAGGCCCAGCTGGCGGATTTTTTTGTTGATGTGTTGGAGAACGAGCGCATCAGACATGAAGTAATTAGGGAAGCCACCAACCAGGTTGTCAATTGGTATAAACCTGACCCAAAACAGTGACAAAGTGTGGGAGAAGACGAGAATAGGTGGAGTTCAGTTTCGGAATCAACAAAGTAAAAAAAAATATCCAATAAAAAAGTCATCAATAAACTATAGAAGAACTAATGGAATTAATATTTAAGCTTACCTTTTAAAAGTTCAACGACAATTCTTCTGCTACCACTTAATTTAAAGACAATTTGATGTACGTATGTCCTTATTTTCCATACAAACAATTATATTTATTTCATGGGTGACAGAACAGGGGACAATTTATAAGATGAAATTAAGATGGGAAAATAGAAATTAGAATTAGTTATACATTCAACATTTGAAGAGTTAGAGAAACATAACTAATTAAGTTAAACTTATATTATGGGATCTATATTTATATAAATGCGAAATTGCAGTTCAATTCTCCCAAGAATTCTGAGATCATAATGCCCAGCTTTACTTTATAACAATTTGCACACGGAAAGCTCAATACCTGTCTTATATATTATCTACTTCTAGGCAATATCACTCTTCAGGTTTAACTAATTTGCATATTGATTAAAAAAAAAGTTTAATTAATTAATCGTCCTTCATTACTGTCCATTTATTCGAGGATTGTTTGATTACCATATCAAAAATAGTTCTGTTTAGGAATATCGTCTTATATAATGCAGAAACCTGTTTGAAATTTGCTTTTTACTGGCCTTCAACAAGTTGGGATCTACTTGTAAAATTTTCCTTGACTATAAAAAGACAATTTATGAATGAAATTGTGGAATCTTCCACGTTTGCCAGTCACCCCCGCAGGGAAATGCACTCATCCCCTGTGGGGATTATCATTACATACATACAAATCATGCGACAAGCATTCATTGTTTAATCTCATCAAAACTAGCTCGCTCAATTCCGACCAATCAGATCGCCTGCACGCGATGAATGATATTTCCCGCGTTTCCGATCGGAGCCGATCACGTGATACCCAGCCTTATATAAACAAAGCACAAATAAGCTCCCGCGTGTTTTCTCTTTATTCACCTTTCTCCTGGCTGCCAAGATGTAATCTTCAAGAGCTCCCGTCTTAGACACACGATCAGACGTTAAAGAACATTACCAACACTCACGCAAGTACAGGCAGTCAGAATTTCATCCTGGAGAAATGCTAAACTAATCCACGCTCGTCAAAATCTTAACCAACTACACTTTTCCCGCGCAAACTTCTCTGACTCAACAAACAGCATTTCGTTCTACCAGGAACTATTTCTTACAATACTAAAAAGTGATAATAACTCACTACTAATAAGTATTTGTAAACATTCAATCAAACATTAAAACAACTAAAGGTACCCAACTCATACCAGCTTTGGACAATAAACAAGCACACGCATAGGCACTATTGACTGAACAGCCACAAAAGACATTTTTGTACACGACCAAACACATAGTTTAATTTCACATAGAAGCCTTAGTAACAGTTTCACACGCACTGAAACTTGGCATAAATACAATACATAATTCGATTCAACCATTCATACTTGTTCAACAATCTCTGATTCAAGTGAGTATTTTTATTCTGTATAAATCGATTTGTTTTCAATATTAATGTTTCTAAATTTGTTGTGGATGAATGTCTAAAAACACCAACATCATTAACCCTATCGATAAAGTAACCTTCTGATACCTCAAAATACATTCGCCAGTCTGCAACAAAATGTTCATTTAAATTTTTTTATTTAGTAAGATTTCAAGTACTGAATATATCTTATTTTGCGAAGTCTGCTCATATATATATATATATATATATATATATATATATATATATATATATATATATATATATATATATATTTAAAGTGAACATTGAAGTCAACACTCAGAGGCGACAGGCTGTTTCATGCTGGACGCAATTCGCGGCCCGACGATTGCGTCGAGCATAAAACAGCCTGACGCCTCTGAGTTTTGACTTCAATGTTCACTTTTAAATTTATATTTACATACGCTCTATCTCTGATATTGAGCACTTTATCCCATAAATACAGCACACCTTAAAACCACATTTCTTCATATATATATATATATATATATATATATATATATATGGGGTGTTTATTATAAGTGATTGGAATTACTTTTTTAAACTCTACTTATCTCTATAACATGTACTTAAAGCAGCCAGGTCTCTATTAGTGAGTGTGAGTTTATGTGTGTGTGTGTGTGTGCATCTGTGTGCGTGTATGTGTCACTAGTTTCTCCGTTTTGTGCAGCCATTGGATGTAACAAAAAAGATTTTTTTAAAAGTCAATGGTGTTCCGCATTTGACAATCTACATGACGAATGAGGGAAATTTGTTTTTGATCCTTTGAAATAGTCCACGCCGGACAACTGCTTCCGTACCAGTCAGCTCATCAAAAACTGACGTGTGGTTGACGTGAATGGGAACGGACAGATATGAATGAACAGGCCATGATAGATACATATAAACGTAGTATATATATATATATATATATATATATATATATATATATATATATATATATATATATATACAGCTTGCGATTTGTAAATTATCGCCATTTTATTTTTTTTTCATTTCGCGCATGCGCGTTGTTTTCGTAGACTGCACAATACAGTAGGGTCAGTTGGGCCTGTCTGTGAGAGAAAAAGCACCATAATGCAATTCACTCCACCAGAAATTTGTACTGCTTGGCATTCGCGCCGGAAGCTCCAATACGAACATTTCAGTGTGTCAATTTGAGGAAAGTGGATAGGATTCGAAAAGAGGTTCTGATCACAACAGCTTAGAAAACTCATTCTGATAAGAAAAGAACACCTGAAGTTATTGGTGAGGTCCACAAACTCAACACGGAATCCTACATCAAGTGCCTTGAGGAGGTAGTGCTGCCCTGGTTCAGAAGGGTGGCTAATGGACGACCCTATGTCTAACAACAAGACTCTGCACCATGTCACACAAGCAGGAGAACCCAGTCACGGCTGTCAGACAATTTCTGCGACGACATCACAACTTACATCTGGCCACCTAACTCTCCACATTGCAACACTCTTGATTATTATGTGCTGGGCGAAGTTGAGTGATTATGAGAGCATTCACCAACTTAAAAAAGGAGACCATCCAGAAGAGATGCAGGAGACTCTGAAGTCGTCTGGTAGCCGTGGTTGAAGTCAATGGCGATTTTATTTAATAAATTATATGCTTAGTGATTCAGGATATTTTTGTGTAATTTTGCTAAATGTATTTGTCAATTGCATAATTTAGACGCCAATTTACCCATCCCCATATATATATGTATATATATATATATATATATATATATATATATATATGTGTGTGTGTGTGTGTGTGTGTGTGTGTGTGTGTGTGTGTGTGTGTGTGTGGTGTATTGGGGCAGCAGATAATTGTTTAATAATAAACCAGCTACATATATTGGTTTTACTACACCCACACTCTCCCGTAGACTTACCTGTCACCTTTTTGATCTTAGTTCTATTAAACAACATTTCTTAAAAAAAATATAGCCATGTACATAATATTAGAGAGATATTAGTTGATACCACAATAATATTCATACATAGAAACAGTAAAAAAAGGACCTTCAGATATTGAAGGCCATCTACATTAAAACAAAGCAACAAAATTACATTTCAAAATTAGTCACAATACATT
>CAHIKZ030001913.1:2717500-2737500 GCA_903632075.3 Acanthosepion pharaonis
CCAACGGCTTCCCATACTTAATACTTCTCGTTTTCACTCTCGCGTTGTCATGTGTGACGTCACGAGCTGCGACGCGATTTTCGCTTCACATGGAATAAAAACAGACTATCATTATTGTTTCGTCCGTGTATTGGTTGATATATTGAAAAGTAATTGTCATCTTTGATAATGTCTTATGTAAGCCGAAAGCTTAGATTGGATTTAAACATGTAACAATATGGTGATTTCTTTTCGTCTTTCAATGATAATGTTATTTAGCTTATCAGACAACATGAAAGGAACTTACTTAAAATAAATAGACAAAACTCGCCTATATTATTTAACGAAACATGCATTAATATATATATATATATACACACACAAAAACACAAGCAAGGATGGCGTGTAATAACCAAAAAAACCTCCGACCGGGGGTCGAGCCTGACTGGGTTCCCTCGCCAGTGTTCGCTATGTTAACAACAGTTGCTTTTTTATATCTACATTTATATATGTTAAAAATACGTTAAAAAATAAAAAACACAACATATATATATATATATATATATATATATATATATATATATATATATATATATACACTGCGTATTATCGAGATAACTTTCTAATATTTCAAAATCTGTCCAATCAATTCACACAATGTTGGCAACACTGACCGGCGCAATCACTGAAATTTTTGTACTGATCTGCGCAATGTAAACAAACTGGTGCCATTTGTTATCAGCACGGTGATTTGAGCGTGCCAAATTATTAGAAAGGTTTAATAAAATTCCCAGAATTGAGCAAACAAAACGTTTATTAATGTTGCACGTGAATGTTTATGATCAAAAGAAGCTAATAAATAAGTGTATATATATATATATATATATATATGTCTCTCTGTGTGTGTATGTGCGTGTGGATGACTACATATATATATATATATATATATATATATATATATATATATATATAGTCTTTGGTTTCTAATATTTTAAGTAATAAAATAATTAAAACAAAAGTATAACAGGTTTTGTTTCCTTGTTAGTCTGAAACGATGAGGTTTTAAACAAGATAAAATGTCGGTAGATTAAATAAGATTTACTAGCAGCGAATTCTTCCCCAAATTCTTTTATAGCGACTCGAATTCTGTCGCCTGCCCCTAGGCTGATTCGTCAACGCTAGTCAAGAAAACATTGGTATCTTCCCACCAATCAGTTCAACAGCGTTTTCCCCCCATGACCAAAACTTCTGGCAGGCTTCCAACAACCTGCCAAGCTTTGTTCTCCTCGTAGACAACAAAATGAAAGCGAATGAGAGTGCGTTTGACAAGTGGCGGTAACGAGAGAAATGAAGTTCATCAATAAAAAAATTAATAAGAATAATAATAATAAGAAGAAGAAGATGAGGTAGAAGAAGAAAAAGAAGAAGAAGAAGAAAAAGAAGTGCATCTGAAATCACATTATTAAATAGAAAAAAAATGCATAATTTCCAATGGTTGCTACTTCCGGTCGCTGACAGCCAAAGGACCGGAAATGACTAAGCAGACAGACATTTTAATTTCTCCAAGTTTTCATCTATCAATCAAATTACACTTTTCTTTCTCTCGGTTTCCTTTTTTCTATTTGGCTTATGACTCACAATATATATATATATATATATATATATGGCGGGGTCTGTGTGCGTGCAAAATTCAGATATAAATGAAATATCTGTAAAAACATAATATGAATGAAGACAAAAGGAAAATTTTTTCTTAACCAACGCGTTTTGTCACAGGATACGAAAGGCGTTAGTAAAGGTTTTGCATCCATCTTTTTATATATATATATATATATATATATATATATATATATATATATATATATATAGGGGGGTAAAATGAGAACAAGAGGAGTATAATTCCACTGTACGTAATATTTAATTTAAAAGAAGGCTCAATGCCGATAAAGCTAAATATTATTTATTTTAGGATATTAAAATAGAAACATGTTAAAAATCGGTACATGATTACAATCATATTTCAACACCACAAATGTGTCTCCTCGGGTGATATCAAACCTCTGGCGAGCAAAAGATTAATTTAATTTCAAAAGCAGAATAATTAAAAAGTATAACATAGGGTTATACAGATATGATATTCTTATGTTAGTAAGAAATTCTACGAAAATTAAGTTTGACAAATTAAGGAAAACGATTCATAGCGAATTAAAAAGCTTAAATTTTATGGTTAAGGTAGCTACTAATGTTAAACAAGTTAATTTTCTTGATGTGACGTTAGCTTTTGTTAATGATGCATTCCAACCTTATATGAAAAATAATGCTAACCCAATATATATATTCAGCACAATTCTAACCAACCCTCATCTATAGAATTTAGGATTAGCAACAACTCATCTGACAAATATTTGATAAATACAGCGGCGTTTATAATACTGCTTTAAAATATAGTGGTTACATGTACGCGCAATCAAGTATAGAAAATATGATAATAGCGATCTAAGAAAAATAAATAGGAATAGGAACATCATTTAGTACACACTCCCATTTAACCAGTTAGTCAGTACTAAGTTAGGCTAGAAATTCCTTCATTTAATTGATAACCATTTCCCTAAAAATAATCCTCTTAGTAAATTATTTAACAGATACACACCAAAACTAAGTTATAGCTGCACCGATAATCTTGAGAAGATTATAAAGAAACACAATAATAAAAAATTAAAACAATTTAAACATTTTGATAATAATTCATATTCCAAGATAAATACTATGGATAATATTAACCAATGTAATTGCAAGAATTCTAACTAATACTTTTTCTTATAGTAATAATTAGTAGATAAACTGTGATGCACTTTATATGACTTACTATTCTATTTATAAGATTCATTTAGATTTAATATAGCCCAGTATTGATGTCTAATTAGTATTATTAACATCTTATAAGGATGTAGTGGTGTTTAGTATATATCATTAACATCCTACGTTGATTAGTTCGTATTATTAACATCTTATATGGGTGCTCTTTACATACGGTTGCATATTAATTTGCCAAAGTTGTTTTGTATTTATGATCTGATTTCCATTTTTAAATAATTCATACTTGCCTAAGACATGCCATCAAAGAAAAGAACTTGCCTAGGTGGCAAAATTGCTGCCACCATGCGAATAAGAGATAACGAATCGTCTTTAGAACGTTCAGTTTGCCTGTCTCAAAATGCCTCTCGGAATACTTTTGTCAAAACCATTGAGTCCGAAGATCAATGACGTTATGACATTACACTTTCACAAGAACTTAAAGGGAATGAGGTAGAAAGGTAATCTAACATAATGTTAACTAGATATATGCTCGATCAGCTTTGTACAATTTTGTAGTTGATCATTGAAAGGCCGCTTTAAGAAATTGGTAAATAACTTAACTATTTAAAAAAGGAAACCAATTGGTCAGTACTAAGTTAGGCCAGAAGTTCCTCCATTTAATTGATAACCATTTCCCTAAAAGTAATCCTCTTAGTAAAATATTTAACAGATACACACTAAAATTAAGTTATAGCTGTACAGATAATCTTGAGAAGATTATAAAGAAACACAATAATAAAAATTTAAAACAATTTAAAAATTTGGATAATAATGCATATTCCAAGATAAATACTCTTCATAATATCAACCAATAAAATTGCAGGAATTCTAACGAATGCCGATTACGATACCAATGTTTAACCAACTCTCTTGTTTATGTAAGTACTATTTCTACAATAGAGAATCTGACTGCTAAAAGATTTTATATTGGCAGTACTAAGAATTCTTTTAAGACAAGGTGATATCAACATATCTTATCCTTCACTAATAGTACTTATAAAAATAGTAAATATTTTTCTAAATATTTTTGGGAATTTAAAAGAAGCTAATAAAACTCCAAATTAATATGGAAAATTTTTGAAAAAGCTAAAACATGTGAATATTTAAATGAACACTGCTTACATAAAAAATTATAGATTATCAGATTTTCTCCTTATTATACCAAAGAAGCTAATTGACGGTAACTGGTAGGCATAATCTACCTTTTACCTTACAATTTGTTTGAACTTTGAATTTGATAATATTTTTTCTTATAATAATAATTATAATCAGTAGATGAAATGCGGTGTACCTTATATGGCTTGCTATTCTATTTGTAAGATTTATTTTGATTTAATAAAGCTCTGTATTGATTTTTGTTTAGTATTATTAACATCTTATATGGATGTATATTTGTTTAGTTATTATTATTAATATCTTACATTGATTACTTAGTAAAGTTTTCATGTGAGCAACGACGAAGTTTTAGAAAAGATGAAAAAAACTTATTTATATTATTTACATTGTTATGACTGCGGTCCTCATCTTTATTGTCATATTCACGACGTTTCGGGTGATTCAGGTCGTCAAAGACACATGGCCAAGATGGATAAAAGCGTTAGTTGAATCCAGTGACTTCACTCAAAGAGTTTTGAGTTAACAACCTGGCTACTGGAGTGGTAAACAAAATCTTGGAGAGCTGAGTTAAAAGAGAGAAAACTGAATCGTGGCAGGTAGATGTAGAACAATCTACTCCAGTGCTTCGAAATTAAAATCACCTGAAGAAGGCTGGAGCCTGAAACGTCCGAAACGTCGTGAATATGAAAATAAAAATGAGGAAAACCGTCCGAACAATGTAAATAAGGTAAATAATTACAATAGTGTTGTGGTGTCCTCCGTGTAAAGAGTTTATGTTGGACACTTCCACCTACTATAAGATTAGTAAGAGAGAAGGCCTTGGGGGAACAGTCGAACAGATCTATTCGCACTGTGCTCTCGAACTATCTGCCTTGAGCAGAGAGGAACCCGGACGAGGCTTTACCGAAGGGCAAAGTTTCGTCCGTGGAGGTAAACAGGCCCTGAACGCGTTTATGCGGGTTCTAAAGGAATATTTTTGGCTAAGCCTACGGGATCGGAGAACCCACGGTAAACTGGGTCTTGTGCCACATACATCCCTCGTGAGGCGCGGGGCTGTTAAATATAACAGTCGAATATATCTGTTCCAGCTGTGCTGATCAAACTCTCTGCTCCTGGGTAGAGATAATCCCCAGACGAATGGCAGAGTCACGTCTAAAACAGTTACCGTTTTATACGGCGTCTGCGGGGAATTTTTGGCCAAGCGTACAGGCTCGGACTGCCCCACATTAAACTCGGCCTTGTGCCACATCCTACCGCGTCGGGAGACTGGTAAATATCAACAGACCAATAGATTGAGGACTGGGTCAATCGACACATACTCACTAGTCGTGTAATACTCTTCTGTTGTACTGTTTAATATATAATATATCTGCAACACTTGTTTTGTTATTTCTTTAACCATTTGCTTGGTCACAACAAATACCTCATCTCAGAAATACAGACAGAAAAAGGAAACTTATATTTGACATCAGGAAGAGACAGTTGAGGTTTCACGAGTACATAATGAGGAGGGAAGGCTTGGAAAATTTGACACTCACAGAATAGTTTGAAGGCAAGAAACACAGAGAAAAGCAGTGCATGACATACATAGCTTGAGTAAATGGGTGGAGGTACAGCATTAAGAGAAATAACAGAAAAAATTATTAAGCGACAGGAAGTTGTGGAGAGTCATGATCGTCTACGTTCCACATAAAGCAGAAGAAATTCTTATCTGTAAATATATTGCAAACTTGAAGTCTCATCTGTTTTGTTTTTTGTTTAATTTAAAGTTTTTTTTTATATATAATGCTTCAGTAAGTTAAGTGTCATGTGAGTGTATCTTTTGATTCATGACTGACGAGGCAGATTTTTTTCACGCAGCAGGTTTCCATTTCTTTTTGCGGTAGACCAGTTGTCATCCAAGGCTATAGAACTCGGTCTGTCCTGCTATTTACCCATAGCTGGGGGAACAGAAGAGAGTTCATACCTTTCTCGGGAGTAATAGCACGTAAATGGATGTAATGGATTTGACTAGTAATTCGAACTCGGCTCTCCGATTCTACAATCCGAGCTGCTCTCCATTACTCCACCGTTGTATAAAGCTTGCTTGTTCGTATTTTGAATTTCTATTCTTTCAAGAATATCTAATGTCATGTAAAATATCTTTTGAATTGATGCTAGCCATAAAAATTTAGATGAGACGCACTTGATCCACTGCATGATTTACGAGTTCATAAATTGTTCAACAGCTTCAGAAGCGGCGACGATTCTTTGCATTGTCTAGGGTAATAAAGTCTTAAGTGTCAGATAATGCCGGCGATAGTTTACGCAGACGCGGGCCGTGAATCTTATCCTCAAAAATTCCTCTTGTTTCGGACGACTGACTTTTAATCAACAATGAGACCCTCTAGACCGTAATTGAAGAAAATCTTCAGCTGACAGCACGGGAAATAGCACACCAGCTTAATGCAATCATTATAAAAATATTAACCCACCTCCATAAACTCAGTAAAGAGTCAAGTCTTGGCCAATGGGTTTCGGGTGATCTGGCCGCTTCTTAACGAAAACAGAGTTAACATCTGTTTGCCATTAAGAAAAAGAGACACTATCTAATCAATTCGAAAATAGACTGTCACCAGTAATAAAAGTGGATCCTTTATAATACGATCCACCAAAAATACAATGGTAATTGTAAATTAAAAACCTTTAGTGATATATATATATATATATATATATATATATATATATATATATATATATATATATATATATATATATACAACACTAATGACAATAATAATGACACAGCATTATAACACAAGGAACTACCACGTCGTGTCAATGTAAAATTTACTCAATGCCGAAAAGACAGCAACTATGTCATTAAAGGACGACTTAGACACACAAAAGTGTAGAACGAAATCAGCTCTCTCAGGTTCATGCTGGATATTTGGATATATCGTACTTCTGCCAGGTATAGAAATTTTTTAACAAAGAAGTATACACACACGGGGTAGCGGGGTTGCTGCATAACAAGGAATGCAGATATTTCAAAAGCCTGTCCCGAAAAAAAACTTTCTAAATGAAGGCATCAAAACTCCTGATTAGGCATTTTCCAGAATAATATAAACCCCTAAAACAAACGATAAGAGCGTCTTTCCAATTGTAGACTAGGAAACAAATTCCTACTACGCTATCTTGATGGAGACTCAGAAAGCAAAACAAATAAGGAATCATAACTTTAATAAAAAATTATTTCAAAGAGAAAACTTTAGAATTGTAGAGTGAACACAAATATATAACTAGATATAAGGAAATACAAATAATTTAAAAAATAAGCAAATAAAATAAAATAAACAAAAATGAGTAAAATAAACTCATTGTACTCAATGTTTTATTATTAAATATATGCAAAAAAAATACTTCCCCCTTCCCAACACCCCATCAGCCACAAATGTGCTCTATAACAGATCCACACAAAGAATAACACATGGTCTTTTTTTATTCATTGATTCGGTTTCAGCGGCTTATTTAAAGCCATAAAATATTTTTAGATTAGAAGAATTTTTTAGTGGGTGGAAGTTAATGACGAATTCGTGACAAAGGTCCTACTAATTAACCCATAACTGGGGGAGAAAAATGGATTCATAATTTCCCAAGGATATTTTGCGCTTAAGTGAATAACGAACCCAAATGGAAATTGGCTCTCCCATTAACAATTACGTGTCATTGTCCATTAGCGCAAGCGCCTATCCAAACTTGGTATTTCCAAGCAGTCACCCATATAGATAGTGACAAGGCTCGATGTTGCTTAATTTCGGTAATCGTACGCGAACCGGAAACTATATTTGGAGTTCTATATTATCAGATGCAGTTCGAAATAAATGGTTGACGTTTAAGCCATTTTACAAACACCGCCTTTTGGCACAGTACAATGCTGTATCAATTGAATCAAAGCACTGAATATAAAATTTGGTGTAAAATTTGGTTTGGACGATCGAGTACAGTGTTTTTCCGTGAAAGAGAAATGAAAAAAAAGTTTAAAATGTTATAACTCGTTTCAGTGAAGTGTTAAATATTATCTCCGGAGACTATTATTTTTTAGCAGAAATGTATCTTGGCTCCGACTTCCAGAGGTTGACCTTCGAGGTCAGATGGAAGCCATAATAAGGAAGTAGATTTTCACTGGCTGAGCTAGCGTGGGAATGATAGATAGAGAATGGTTTTTCTACGAGTTGGTTCTTACACGTCAAACAATGTAGACCACTGGATAGTTAGAAAACATACACGTCGATGTGAATAGTAAAACTAGAAAAAATTTCCGTATTTGATGTCATTAACTTCTAATGAAGACAAGATGAGTTCACCCCCACCAAAGTGGCTGTGCAAGGTCAAGAGATCAGTTTTCGAATACGGGGAAATTGGTGTTTTAACGTGATAATGTCGTAACGCTTATCTTTAGAAGAGTCGGATTTGAACAAAAATGGAGTATTGTTACTGTACCTGAGCTAGAATTACACAAGTCTCACTTTGAGTGAAAACTCGTTCTCCACACTGCAGCTTCTTTTTAACAGACGCAATGCCACAAAACTATCATTACTTGTTCGCTATTTCCATGCCAAATGTTTAGATGAACGCTCCATTGTTTAGTACCACCAGTTGAAATATTTAGAGCTAGGATGCGGCATGGCACTTTCGAAAGAGATTACAATATTTTTCAAAGAGAAGCAGCAGCCAACCTCTGGCAAAGATATGATATGAACCCAAAATCAACAACAAAGCCTTGCTGTATATATATATATATATATATATAAATAATATATATATATATATATATATTATTAAAATATTTTTATTATAATAGACTACAATAAAAACATTTTACATTGCTACACAAAAAAGTAATGCTAAGAACTGTGTATTCTAATTCCATCTGTTCTTTCTCTTTCTTAATATATATATATATATATATATATATATATATATATATATATATATATATATATAAAAGTGAACATATGTCAACGTCAGGTGGCCTGACGATTTCATATATATGAAACAGATCGTCGCCCTCTATGTTGACTATGTTCATTTTATATTTACACACGCTCTATCTCTGATATTGAGCACTTTATCCTATAAATATAGCACACCTTAAGACTATATTTTTTTATATATATATATATATATATATATATATATATATATATATATATATATATATATAGTAATCCGTTGGTATAATCAGAGCGAGTCCTATTAACACAAAATAGAATTTATGTTAAAACTGACTCACAGCAGAGTGTTCAATGTTTATTTTCATTAAACAGAGCAAAATTTTCTTTTACAATTGGAATAAAGATACCTTTAGTTAATGACTATTTTCACCTACGGTTCTAATTTTAAAATTCGCAGTATTTTTCTAGCTGTTTTAAGTATCAGTTTTCGTGGGATCTGGCGTACATATATATATATATATATATATATATATATATATATATATATATATATATATATATATATATATATATGTGTGTGTGTAAACAAAAATGCTTACATTATATTTCAGGCCAGCATCAATTACACAAAAATCAAAATTCTTCTTCGTTCATATTTCTAAATGAGGAATCCTATGCGTGGATATATTTCCATCCCAATGTCAAAAGCAGCCGCAGACAGAGAAAGCGAACAGAGGTTCTACATCTCTTCGACAATTAATAAACTGAAGACACATCTCAATTACCAATCAGACAACTCCCTCTACCGGCGAGAGCAGAAAGACGCCGTTTTCGATATAAACCTAACCACGACAACAGAAGCATATCCTGTTTATTTTATAATAACTAGGATTTCTGTATGGGGGGGTTGCTTTTCCAACTCTTTCTAGAATATCCCTTCCGCGTAAGTAAATATCTATTCTACAGCGTGGACTCCCTTCCCAATACTCACTGACGTTTACTGTAGAAAAAAAAAAACACCGTCTTCATGGCGGATAGAATTACAAACCAAGAGAAAAAATAAATTGAGAATGCAACTTCCAAAAGTTATTAATCAACTCTCATGATCGTGTTAGTCAAGTGACATTGGAAGTCCATTCAAAATGTAATGAGTGTTCTAATTTAATTTAAAAAAGGCATTAATCAAAATTCCTAATCCCGTTTAAGCTATAAACTATAAAGTATCTATAATCCCTCGAGAAAAATGGTGGTGTTACCTCCACTTTTTCTACGCCTAATCCTCTTTCAGAATGACGTAAAAAGCAAAAAGGCTTCATAGAGTTTCTGTGAATGAGAGGAGAAAACGCTGCCAACATTCATGGTAGGTTAGTAAACAGTTATGGAAAGGATGTACTTGATATAAGCACAGTAAGATAAGACAGTAAAGTTAATGGTGAGAAAGGTGATAATGATTTTAGTATCAGGCCTTTCAGTAGCAGGTCAGCTTCTGTTGGGAAAGACAATAAGGCGTTATAGCTTGAATAATCACTATTTTCTCTTTGAATTTCTAAAATGAGGTGTTATTATTTACATTATTTATACACGGGCAATTGTTCTCAACTTTGATGTTATTATCACAACGTTTCGGGCGTTGTACGCTCCAGCCTTCATTAGGTACTTGTTTTTCCTAGTAACTATTACGGAATTTAGAACTGAACACTTTATATAATCTCCGGAGATAGTGTATTCTCGTTCTGCTGCCGAGTTCTAGGAATATTTTATCGGGGCGGGTAATAACTGATTTATACCCACCCCGCAAAATGACCTAGATCACCCACGTCCTGAAAGGATATGTTATATAGAAGAAGATTAACTATTGCTATGTTCAATAAAGTCCCTTGTTTGAATATAGAGATTATTTTTCCTTTGGTTACTTCTGTAGATTGTTGAATAGAGCGATTTAAATGAGCGCGGCCCATTCATGTTAAGACGGTTAAATTTCCGTCTATATCTCTGAAATGAGGTATTATGATTACTTGCATTATTTACATTATTCGGACTGTTATCTTCATTTTCACTGCCATGTTTACAACGTTTTGGTCGTTGTACGCTCCGGCCTTTATGTCTATATCTCTCTATATATCTGTCTATATCTCTGAGATGAGGTATTATGATTACTTACATTATTTACATTATTCGAATTGCTATCCTCATCTTCATTGCTCTATTCACAACGTTTCGGCCTCTATATCTCTGAAATAAGCCATTATGATTACTTGCCTTATTTACATTATTCGGACTGTTATCCTCATCTCCATTGCCATATTCATAACGTTTCGGCCGTTGTACGCCCCGGTCTTCTTCAGGTGATTGGAATTTCGAACCGTTGTGAATATGGCAATGAAGATGAGGATAACAGTTCGAATAAAATAAATAATACATTTAAATTTTTGTATGAAAATACAATTGAATATTTACTTGAATCAACTCTTCCTTCTCTTTCAGCTGAAATGAAATTCTGGTTTATAAAATAGAGTCACAGATCATAGCTATTAATATGAATTCGTTTGTGGCTATTAGCATGACCTCGCGCCAGTCTAAGCCCATTTGTGTAATTATAGATGGCGACCGTCAGAGATGAAACGCGGCAAAGAAAAAGGCTCATAAAAGCAAATCGAGCAACACTGAGTTTTAATAGAGTTCGAACAAACAAACGGAATGATCCAGAACAAAGGTCAGTAAGTGTAAAGACAATCAGCTACCCAATCGCCCGTCCAAGCATTGAATGAACCAATCATCCGACAACAATACCTACTTACCGACCTTCATCTTACCGGTCGGCTATCGACAAGAGCACTTCCGTTTTCGCCATCATTCTACGGTCTCTGCGGCAAAATTCGCGCACTATTATTATGGACTAGCACGCATGCGCAATGAAGCGTCAATAATGTAAACCGCTTGATGCGCTTGAAGATAACAAAATGGAAATTATCGGGCATATAGAATTGACAAAAGCAACATTTGCCAAGACTTGTAACTTCATACCCAACTCTCTCTCTCTCTTTGTGCCTGGTTCTGACACTCCTCTCTCTTTCTCTGTATATATATATATATATATATATATATATATATATATATATATATATATATATATATATGGTAAAGGTAATAAGTCCGTTGGTATATAATCAAAGTGGATCCTTTTTTATAAAATTCCCTTTTTCGGTCCTCTTTTAGTTTCAGACACTTCATTCTTCATATAACCAAATTTAATGTCATAAGGTTAATAATCGTGGTTTATTTTATAAAACGTCTTCCATTTAAGGCTAATACCGAGGCTAGTCTCGGGTATTACGTCTGACTGAAACATCAAAATGAATAACTTATGTATCATTTTGTTCGATTGCTGTCACAGATTTCTGATTCCAACACTTTACACCGGGGTAAAATAAGACAGTCGAAGTTTTCGTTACTTGAAATAGATCTACCCCCGCCATATGAGATAATTTTGCATTATGTTGTGTAATACTATATATATATATATATATATATATATATGTCTATATTTGTGAGATGAGGTATTATGTAAAGTATTTACATTATTCGGACTATTGTCCTCATCTTTGTCACCATATTTATTACAACATTTCGGCCTTTGTACGCTCCGGCCGTCTTCAGGTGGCTGGAATATATATATAAATAGTTATACTCGTTTGGAAAAACCTTAGGTATTTTGCTGAACAGACCAATGCCCAAGGGATAAAAATAAGAAAGAACTAAGACCGTGAAATTAAGACGAAAACAATCGTCCAGAATCCAAACTCAGAGTCCAAAGAAAAAAACCTCCGAGACGAGTAAAGCAAAAGTGACGAAGTAGAGCAAAACCTAAATATGAACCTAAAAAGCCTGGCAAATCTACCTGTGTTTTTTTAGTTCTATTTCTATTTTTTGTATTGTGTGTGCTTTTGTTAGCATGCGTGTGCATGCATACATTCCCTCTCTATACATACATACTGTTTCATTATAAGGAATTAGTATACACACACATACACACACATATTAACACACACAAACACATATACGTACAGATATACATACATACGCATACACACACTTCATATGTTGTAGAGAGTTCGTGTGTGTGCTTGTGAGTAGTCTATTGTTTTTGCCAATATGTGTATACATATTCGTGCTCCACCGAAACCCATGTGTGAGTGTACGCGCATGCATGTGAGTGGTTTGACCACTGTATTTGGCCATTATGAGCACATGTTGTGTGTATTTGTGGCGGAGGGGGGTTATGATATATTTAGTGCCGGTTTAAATTTGTTTATGAAGATTTTTCTTGTATTTTTTGGTAAGAATAATTGTCCGTTTGATATACTGGCACAATTTTAAATTCACCCTCGTTACATTTATAGATGTGTTGTGATACAAAGTGTTTTCTGTTGTCTAGTAATTTTATGTTGGTTTTGTAGAGGAAAATTATGAAAAATAAAGCATAAACTATATTTAAAAAAATACACATTACAAACAAAAACGTTTGCGGTTCCCTCTTCTTTTTTATATATATATATATATATATATATATATATATATATATATATATATATATATATATATATATATATATGAGGTTTACAGTTGTTTAACAACCAGAGGTAACTTTGACCTATTCTTTCGGCAAAATGGTGCACCTCCCTATTATGCTTCGGCATTAACGAACTACCTTAACCAAACATTTCCACAGCGTTGGAAGATGAAGAAGGGGCAAGCACGGAAAGGCCATCACATTCACCTGACCTAACACAAATGGATTTCTATTTGGGGTGTACTAAATAACAAAGGTTTATATGAGAAATCTCCACAGTGGACAAATTAAAAGAGTTCTCAGAAGTATTTATTGAAATTAATGCAAATCGGGATTTTGTGTCGTCTGTGTGTCATAGTGTTCTGGAGAGGTTTGAGGAATGTTGCAATATTGAAGGAGGATATTTTGAGCTATTAAGAGATAAAACTGTACTAAAGAAAATGTGTGTAAAGTAGTAAATAAATCTACCTATACAATTTTGAAAAAAATATGATTTTCATAAATAGGTATAAATGTAACAAAATGTTTTTAAACATGTCAAATGCTTACCTACAATGTGTAAGCCTACTTTATGTGCATGTGTGCACAAGAATATTTCATTTGTCTCTCTTTCTCTCTCTCTCTCTCTTTATATATATATATATATATATATATATATATATATATATATATATATATATATATATATATATATAAAAAAAATATCTATAAAACACCGGATTATATATCTTACTGTTCTTTTATTTTATTTAAATACACACACACACACACACACACATATATATATATATATATATATATATATATATATATATATATATATATATATATATATATTTCTGAAGGATTAATGGACTAGTTTTTTAATCCGATAATTTTATTACTTCAAACGTTATTTTAGTGGATACCCATGTTTGAAATAGACGCCACGTTTTTTTAAACACTGTGTATTACATCAACCTTTAACATGTGTAGTAGTGCGTTAACTGAGAAGCGTAGGATATTTATATCGTGAGCAGGGAGATATGATTTTTACACTTTGGCCTCATAAAATATACAGCAAAGAAAACCGAGATTTGCTCGTACGCCTGACCTAGTAGAACACATTCTACTGGCTGTAGGAGATGATCCAGGTAGCAGCAGATGTCAAGAATGGCCCTAGAATGTTGTACACCTCATAGTACCCCATGGAGGGTACTTTAAGAGCAGCTCCTGCATCTGTATCATTAGCAATGTATGCAGGGTCTTTTGCCCACTGATCACTCATCACGGGAGAACTTTTGACGATGGTTTATTGCACAAACTGCCGATTCGTTGTTTGTCTCTTAAGTCTTGTTTACGGATCAGGCAACATTTGAAACTAGATTAACAAATTTACAAAACCGACATATGTGTGCGCATCGGAACCCCATTGGTACAATACAGGCTAGACATCAGCATCAGTTTGCGATGAATGTGTGGCTTGGAATTAAAGGTGACTGTTTGGTAGTTCCACATGTCCTCCCAGCACGTCTTACGAAAGCTGTCTGCACGGAATTTATTTCGAATACATTTCCAGACCTGCTAGAGGATGTACCTCTGCTATTACGAGGACGCGTGTGGTTCATGCATGAGGGGACTAGAGCATATTTTAGTCCCATTGTTTGCTATGCATTGACTGACATCTACCATGAAAGATCGATAGGTAGAGGAGGGCCGGTTCCATGGTCTGTTCGTTCCACCAACCTCAAACTATTTAATTTTTTCAATGGGCCCACTTAAAATAATTGGTTTATGCAGCAGGCATTAATAATGGAGAGGCTTCATCAACGTGTCATGGGGGCCTGTGAAACCATTTGACAATGTGTGGGAGCATTTGAAAGGGTCCGCCAGTCAATGATCTGACGGGTTCATGCGTGTGTAGAAGCAAGTGGGGACATTTTGAACATTTATCATATATATATATATATATATATATATATATATATATATATATATATATATATGTGTGTGTATGTATGTTAGAGTGCACAATATCAAGGGATAAATATAAAAGTGGGAATTAAAGGCAACACCCAGAGACGACAGTGTGATTCATGCTTAAACGCTATCGTCAGGCTCTGGGTGTTGACTTCAATGTTATATATATATATATATATATATATATATCCGATGTTTCAGTATCTGGAATGGTTCTAAAAAAAGAAAAACTACAGTACATATTAAATCCGCATTTAATCTCCTTCAAAATAGTCCTCTTCTGAAGCCATAGACTTTATCCAGCGTCGTTTCCAATGATGCGAGCATTCCTCGAACTCCTATTTTAGAATAACGAGCGGCTGCGTTGTCGGTCGATTTCTCTTGGACTTCCTCGACGTCTTCAAATCATGTTCCTTTCAAGAGGTGCAGGTTTGAAGATGAAAAGGACGCTAGGAGGGCGAGATCTGGTGAATATGGTGGTTGTCTTACCTGTTGAATATTGCGCTTGTCCTAAAACTGCTGCACAACACATAGTCACTAATGGAATCTTTGTAGTGTGCTGAGACGACAACGCTCTTCAAACTTATCTTCCGATCATTGCTATAAACGATGGAAGTGAGCAAGAACACTTTATGACTTCAGATTCAGGGTCAATCTGCTCCAAGCGGCTTCCCTTTTGTGTACTTTCGCTCCGTTACTATAGCAGCAGCCCCGATACTTATAGGCCATATTTTTTATATATACTCATGTAAACCGTTTCGATTCAATAGAACAGACAAATTCCTTCTAGCCATTTAGTCAGTTGCTACTGGTGTCGAATAGACTCAGTAAAGTATAAAGATTCTTAACAAAAGCAGAGCTAGAAATCAGAGTACATTTAACTGTCGTTTGCCGTTCTTCTATTTCAGCGTCAGAACAAAGGAAATTACGATCACCATTTGAAATCCATGCTGGCAATAACTGAGATAACAGAATGACAGCTTTTTTCTTTCTTTCAACTTTATTTTTCTAAGAGAACCACCAGTGACAATCTAAAGTCTCCTCGGGTTTCTGCCTATAAATTCGATAATTATCTTAAAACATATCCACCTGAGTGAAGACGTTTTACCAGGAAGAACTGTCTGAAATATTTATACATGTTGATGCTTTAGTACATTTTTAAATCTATTTTATATAAAGACGGTTGTCGAGGATGACCATTATAAAGTACTATTTCAACAGTCAATTGCGATATCAAACAATGCCTGTGTATAACATTTTAATATTTGAGAAATCTTGTCAGAAAAATATGCGTCCCCATATTCAAACCTGTAGATGTAGTTGAATAAAAAAAAATACTGTTTAATTAAAAAAAAAACAGAGCTTTTATTCGAATATGAATATCCATCTAACATAACGTTTAAATAAAATATATATATATATATATATATATAGGCCCGTTAGTACAGGAGGTATGACACTTGCGTCGTATCCGGGTTCGATTCTTGATAATGGATGCGCACTGCTGATGTGTTTCAAATATAGGACGAAACGGCCGTCCAGTGCTTTCTGCATTCTGTTGAGGTTTCTTCTAAACTCGATAAAATACTTAATTAAGATCACTTTTATATTTACGCACGCTCTATCTATGATATTGAGCACTTTAACCCATAAATATAGCACACCTTAAGAGTATTTTTCTTCATATATATGTGTGTGTGTGTGTGTTTGTGTTTAACCGAATGATAGGTAGGTATACGAGCGAGCGACGGTATACAAATAGACATAAATACTCTATATTGAAAGAAAAAACAGCGCTCAATGTTAAATCACAGAGCTATTTAATATATATATATATATCTTACATTAATTTCACAACTCAGAGTTTTATGCCGAAGCAATAGTCAAGCGCTGGAATTATTTTTATGTTTCGTTAAATTCAACCAACATTTTTGGGTGGCTGAACAAAAACAAAATAAAACATGAACGTTGGCCATTTTATCTAACATGTCGATCCCAATTTCATTCGAAATTTAGAAAAATGCAAGAAAAAAATAAAACCGACCTACCTTTTCGTTTAATGTTTGAAGGTTTACATCATAACCACTTCTCTAAGGTGACCCAACCGATACTGACATCAAGAACGGACTGAAATAGATAGATAGATAGATAGATAGATAGATACATAGATAGATAGATAGATATCACTGCTTTACAACTGTTGTCGTGTAACTGGATAAACTATTTAGCATGAATTGGAACATCGCACAGTTAACAAACGCCGTTTAGATCAGCGTTAGAAAAAGAAATTATGCTGAATTATGTAATATCCGTCCTCCTATATGCCAATGAACGCTGGACAATCTCCTCATAGAGGAAGAAGAAACAGAAGGATGCTGAGAATACTATGGACAAAACATGTGAGCAACGGCAAAATTTTACAACAAAAAGAACACTTAATTTAAGAAAGAGGCAGTTGAAGTTTCGAGAAGACATAATGAGGAAAGAGGTCCTGGAAAATTTGATACTCACAGGACAGATTAAAAGCAAGAGGAACAGAGGAAAACAAACGCGTAAACTACCTTTTGTGCATAGATGGCAAAACAGGGTTTAGGAGAAATTACAATAAGAGAAAATTTACTAAGAGATGCAAAGAACAGGAAATTGGAGAGAGGCATGGTCGCCTACGCCATGAAGTGACATAGAAGAACAAGAATACTACCTTACTTTCACACTATTCTTGGAAAAGGCACAAATTAATCTCTCCTATATTCACCTATGGGTTAAATAGCTTTTGTAATGTCAACGAACACTCGTTGCCACTTTTGTGATGTCAACGAATAATCGTTGTCACTTTCGTAATGCTCGCTGTAGTAGAGACTTTGTAATCGCAGATGCAACTATAGTAACACCTTTGAATAATACTGGTGTCAGACGCCTTCGAATGTCACTCGCACTAATAGTACTTGCTGGATAATACTCGCTCGAATAGTAATCCGTATAGTGGTCCGAAAAAAGAAATAATATAGTGAATAGAAAATAGCGGTCCGTTTAGTAATAGAGGATAGATTAGAATAGATTGGAGATCATTTAGATGTCACGCGACTTCCAACTTATGCGTTTTCTCTATGGTCACGTGGTCTACTTAATTCAATAATGGGATCGCCTGTTTTTGTTTATTGTCGATCTATGTTCAAACTCAAGTGTCAGCAGCGACACTTTATTCTTACTAGCTGTTTAGACTCAGCTCTCTGACGACAACCGATCTAAGAGACTAAATACTTTTAATTCTAAACAATGTAGAAGGCAACTGGAAACTCTTCATGTGTCTCTCCCAAGATTTAATGATTATTCGCTGTTAATAAAAAAGGGATATTGTGGAGAGCCATGATTGTTCACATTCTAAGGGACACGGAATTGAAGGAGAAATTGTTTTGTTTCTTCGATCTCGATTCTCTCAACATAGTCTCAGTAAATTTACAAGATGTCTGTTCCATTCGCCTCTCTACTTTAAACTTTTTTCGCTTAAAATTTCTTCATCTTATTCCAATCTTATCGTTCTATTCCTGAAAAACTCTTTCCTTCTCTTCTTTCCGTTACATTCATTTATGAGATGACTTTCACGACAAACAAAATGTGACCCCGATACCAGCACCCGGAGCAAGCGTAAATCGACTGTTGTTCTTCAAAGCAAGTGGCCCACCTCTCAGGATATTGACATACAGTAATATTGTAACCTTTCATCTCTGCGCTCCTGCCGTATAATAGCGCTACACAAAATTAAAATTGCAAATGCGTTCGATCTTTTCTTTGTTCTTCGCACATATGGAAGACAAAGAAGACCTATCAACGTATATACTCGTGTATAAATCGACTTCATGTATAGTCCGCCCACTGAATTTTTTGGGCATGGGATTTAAACCCTCCAAAGTAAATAACCGTATATCGTACAAACGACCACCGAAAATTTTCTAAGCGTAGATTAGAAGTTGCACATGGTCGAAAGTATGGGGCACGCAGTGAGGATCATACTCACTCTTCAGTTGTAACTGATCTAGTGGGACAGGCTTGCTAAGAATTATACCACATTGATGTACCCAAATGATTTTCTAAGGGTAGCTTAGATGTGGTACAAGGCCAAAAGTAGGGAACACTCAAGGAGAATCGAACTTAATAGACCTACCGAGACAAGCTTGTTTACCATTGTACCACGTCGGAGTGCCCACCCAGTCACCAATTAAGCAGGGCCTTTAATCTCTTTAAAAAAGATAAGTGTATAGCGTGAGCCTCTATATTTTGCGTATAACTAATCATCAAATCTCGTACTGTACACGAGTATATACGGCATTCAGTTATTATATTGTTTAAACCGGCCTTTTGAACAGGAGTAGAGGTTTGTCCCTTGTTTACTGTATACGATTGGGTTTCCGGTTCCTTCTAAAGTCTGCTTTAACTCTATACATCTAACGACTCCGCCTAAAACTCTGAACTTTTATTTACTATTTAATAACATTTTTCCAAGTAGTTATGTTTGCCTATCGCCCGGTTCACACTCCTCCCCTGTCTTGTGAAATGGAGAAGAGGTTATCTTTTGTTTTCGGTTT